>JAWDJE010000003.1:337719159-337929159 GCA_035047345.1 Bradypodion ventrale
ACCTTTCGCAATATATAGTACACAGCAAAGAATGCTCTGTTGATGTCAGGCACTGAATAAAATAAAATTTAAAAATAGTATGAAGCTCACACATCAGCACAAACATCAACACTGAGAGAAATTACCCGAAATTCCTCAAGTAAAGGAGTTTTGACCTGCTATCTGAATGCATTTAGAGATACGGATGCCAGGTTTCATTTGACTGGGAATTTTGGGATCCGGTCTCAGGATGAGAGCCATTTGTTGATGGGCTGGCAAGGGTAGCATGACCTGACAAGAGTTGCAGTCCCACAACAAGCATATGATGATACTATTCTCATCCACAATCTAATTCCTGATAGTAAAATGGGCCACCCTTTTTTTCACATCCTCGATACTTCAACAGCACAGCAAGTTTATAACAGCAGTGCTTTCAAAGTGACTTATGCACATGGATTCCACATAAGAAAAGATGATCTTTCAGACATCTAGTTCTATACCATGCTAAAATACTGTATGCGCAGGAAACATAAGGAAGAAGATATGTCACAACATTAGGCATTTGAAAAACACAATGATTGCACCATGAAGTCCAAAAGAATTATCCTCACAGCTTTGAAGTGGTAGCTGTGTTAGTCTGTGCAAGCATATCAGAAGTCACTTTATGAATACTTAAGAGACCGCATCACCCCGAGAACATCTGTCCATACCACTTGAGTGGACCAGAGAGGCTCTCTTATTGTGCCATCTGCTAGTAAGAAAGAGGGCCTTCCCTGTGTCTGCTCCAGCCCTATGAAACTGCCTACCAATTGAGCTACAACTCCAGATGCAGTTGCTGCCCTTCAGGAAAGCACTACAAACCTGGCTAGCAAAACAGGTGTGGGTCACTGGGGATGCGGCGACCCCCACCTGCTGGCTGATATAATAATATTGCTCCCTCGCTCTTTTTAGTTGTCGGGCTAATTTTTTATTGTATTTTAAATTTGGTTTTTTACTGGTTTTAAGATCTTTTAGAGTTCTCAAGTGGGATTTATGTAGTTCATGATGTAATTGTTGTACGCTGCCCAGAGTTGCTTGCCAAGTGGGCGGCAATACAAATGTGACTAATAAATAAATAAAATAGCAAAAAGATTGATTCAATAAAATGTACTCCATGAAATAACACCTAATCAATCCAAATAAAAGCCACTAGCAAATTCCATACCTGTCAACCATCCTATTTTACCCGGGAAACCCCCTTATTTTTACCCCTATTCCCGCCCCTCCCGTTTTATTAATTTCCCCACATTTCCCCTTATTTTAAAAAAAATCCTGACCGGAGCCCTCACAGGCAAAGCTGCAGCATGTTTTCCGGCCACCAGTGGTTGCTGTGTGGCTTTTCGCTTGTGGAAGGGGAGAGAGAGAAGGGGGGGGGGGCATTCTGAGATTCTCTTTCCCCTTTCCTGCCACATGGCTTCAAAGCAGCGTACAGCATGAAGCCTGTATTGCCATCTCCTGGTGTTTTTTATACCTCCATGCAGGCAACGCGTCGCAGCCCTTCTTCAAATGGACGCCCGTGCGCGTGCCTGCATCTCCGCCACTCTTCCCGGAAGTCTCTGCATTTCGGTTTTTTCCCTGCGTCCCATGGTCCCATCCGAATAGCTAGCACCTCAAGAGCACGTTTCTGATTGGCGAGGGGTGTGCTTGCGTCAGAGGGGTTGTGATGTGCGGATCGGCGGGGTGGGGTGGAAAGGCCTGGGCCGCGGCTCTGGCGGCGACAGGCGGTCCTTGCCTTCCTAGAGAGAGCAGCTGAGCAAGAGGGAGCCGTGATGCAGGGAGGGCTCCTTCATGTGGTGTTCATCTGAAAAAAAATTGGCCCCAACATGGCGGAGGCCATGGGCAGGTCTGAGGAGGACGAGGTAGCCGTAGGAAGCAAGGCGAACCCCAAGAGCTGCGAGGCTGGAGGAGGCTTAGCCAAGGGAGCAGGAGGCGACGGCGACGACAGCGAGGATGAGGAGGACATCTATGAGGTGGAGAAGATCTTGGACATGAAGATCGAAAATGTGAGTTCTGGAGGGAGAGGCCGGTCTTGTGTGTGGGGGAGGGGGCATCAGACCGCAAGGAATGCTGTTTTATACTAGGTAAAGGTTTCCCTTGCTCGAAAGCCAGTCGTATCCGACTCTAGGGTTCAGTGCTCATCTCTGTTTTGAAGCCAAAGAGCCAGCGCTGTCTGCTTCTGCAGACATTTCCCTGGTCATGTGGCAGGCATGACTAGACACCAGAGCGTGCACGGAACGCTGTTTACCTTCCCCACCAAAGTGGTCCCTATTTATAGACTTGCAATTTCTTGCTTTCGAACTGCTAGGATGGCAGGAGCTGGGACAAAGATGGGAGCTCATTCTGTCCTGCAGTACTCAGGAATTGAACTGCTGGCCTTCTGCCTCCCAGTCAGCATCTTAGTCACTTAAGCCACTGAGTAAACAAGAAAGAAAACAAAACAAAAGTCCCCCAAGAAGATGGGGAAAGGGTCCTTTGGCCCACACAGCTTTGTGCCCATTGCATCTACAATACCATCTAGCCATCTTATTTTTGGCCACCCCCTTCTTTTGTCCTCCACCTTTCCCAGCATCAAGGCCTTCTCAAGTGAATCCTCTCTTCTCATTTGATGTCCAAAGTACTTTAGCGTCATCTTTACTATTTGACCTTTAGTGAGCAGTCGTGGTTGATTTCCTCTAGGATCGACCTATTTCTAACACCACATTTCAAAACATCTATTTTTCTGCACTCAACTGTCCTAATGGTCCAGCTCTCACACCCATACATTACCACAAGGAATACCATTGCTTTGACTATGCAATTTTTTGTTTGCAAGGTGATGCCTCTACTTTTAACTATGTTCCCCAGGTTTCTCATAGCTTGTTTCCCAAGCATCAGTCACCTTTTTATTTCATGGCTGCAATCACCATCAGCAGCGATCTTTGATCCTAAGAAAGTAAAATCTGCCAGTCGTATCCAACTCTAGGGTGCAGTGCTCATCTACATTTACAGCCAAAGAGCCAGTGCTGTCTGTGTTTGCAGACATTTTCATGTCCATGTGGCAGGCATGACTAGAGCCCAGCAAGTCACATGGCTATATTTGGCCACGGCCACAGATTTGGCCACACCCACAGAGGGGTGTGGCCAAAATTTCCCTTATTTTCAAATCCAAAACTTGACAGGTATGAGCAAATTCACAATATCGGGGAGGGGGAAAGAGAATGTAAATTACAATGTAACTTTTCAAAATTCTATTTCCAAAAACGATATAGACTTGATGGTGCTTAACACTGAGACTGAATAGGTAATTTTAAAAAAACATGTATATGGAATGGAATATTATTGCTTATAAAAGGATTAAAGTTTAATCTCAGATGCTTCTCAGTTGGCATAACTCCAGTTCTGCAGAAACCTGGGAACAGAGAACTCCTTAAATGGCTGGGATCTAATTGTTACATCTGATGCAAAATGTCATTATTTAATCAGGCTTTACTTTTAAAACCCAAAAAATAACATCCTGGCAGTAGGAATGGAAACTGCCATGAAGACAATAAGACAGTGGTAGGTCAAACCAAGTCTGAACTTGCTCTAGAAGCAAAAATGACTAAACTTAAAAACTGTACTTTGGGCATATCATGAGAAGACAAGAGCAACTGAAAAAGACACTAATACTGAGACACGGTCAAGGCAGAAGGAAGTGAAGAACAGCAAAGATGGGGTACACTGACTCAATAAAGGAAGCCATGACCTTGAGTGTAAGACTTGGATGTAGCTGTTATAGATAGAATATTTTGGAAGTCACTAATTTATAGGGTCACCATAACTTGGAAGCAACATGACAGCACACAGCAGCAACAGGAACCAGAAACTCTTATTTTATTGTCACACGTGACACCATCAGCAGCAAACCTATTCAAATAGCCTTCCTATGTGCAGCACAAAAACAATGACTGGGGAAAATTTAAACTCTTCTCCCCTTCCTTATTATAGTGAAACTACAGTACTAATAAGTATACTGTACTACTGAGAACTGGAAGCACCATGCATAAAACTTCAACTGGAAACTAAGGAAGAAATAGTTTTTAAATGATTTTTTGGAATAGTAGCCGTGTTAGTCTGTGTTTCAAGCATATCAGAGAGTAGACAAAGCAAAACAAAGCAAAACAAAAACATTGTAGCACTTTAAAGACTAAATGTTGTTTCTTAATGTTAATGCTATAACTGCCAGAAAATGATTCGGTTTATCTTCCCAATACTGTACTGTATTCCCATTCTTGCACTTACAGCTGACTTCTCTGTTTTTCTACAGGAACATGTTAGTTACATAGAACTTGAAAACAATTTAAAATCAGCAGTGATCTTTCCTGGAAATATAATCTTGCTTTTTTAATTTTCAATATGGAAAGTATTTCCCTTGTAAGCACATTTTGATCTTTATATTCATTGTAGATATTTACTGTTCTAAAAAGAAAAGAACACAATCTTCTTGCAGTTCTCTTTAGTGTGAAATTTTATATTCCAAGGAAGTAATTCTAGAGAAAAGTTGATTCTGTCTCAATTTTACCTTTTCCTGGAAATACATGCTTATGGATATTGCTAAACTTACACAAGCATATATGATATATTTGAACAGGAATAAAACATAAAAGAACCCATGTAAAATCTCAATTAGTATTCCGCACACTCTAAGGAATAGTAGTAGACTCTTCCAGAAAAACTAGGAACACACTTATAAATGGATGAAGTGATACATCAACAGGTAAGCCATAGGTTTAAATTTTCGCAGATGAAAAACAATGGATTGGTGGACTCCAAGAAATTGGCTAAGCATCTTGCCTGCAGGGTATGATCAAAGCTGTTTAAGTGAAATATATTTTATTTATTGCCATATCCTATTCTCATGTTGAAATACATGAGCAACATTTTAATACAGTATACCAGGTACACTAGTTAGTGTAACTAACATTGTCTTTAAAATAGTTCTGAAAAGTAACATATGAGAGCATAACTTAATTGTTTATTATCTTTGACTCAGATATTTCAATGAAACTAGAACAGCTTTAATTCTTGTCCAACCATAATTTTATAAAGATTAAATAAATCATTCCTGACAGCGTGCAGTAGCTCTGCCATCCTGACAGGCTAGGTCACAGCAACACAGAATTTCAAAGAGAGTAGTACAACTCTAGGTTAGCTTCTTTTTTATCATAAAATTAACAGAAGGTGGTTAAAGCTCTGTCACAAAAGCACTCTAAACAACCTGCCATATAACAGCTTCACTGCTCACTTAAACCCAGAATAGGATGTTCTCATTCATTCAGCTGTTCCATCATGTTTGCTGCAGCAAAACTCTCATTCAGATGAGACACCAAACCACACATAATTGGAAGTGATTCATTCCCAGACTCCTTTTTCTTTCTCATTTGGCTTCTGCAGATTTCAAAAAGCCTAATACTGGTAGAACTAAAATACTGCCATAGAGCTCTGCAGTAAGTCTCACACGATGAAATGACTGACAGCTACATTTAAGGAAAGTGAAACTGATGCCTTTTCCATGTACAGTAGAACCCCACATAACGAAAAAAAACTCCGTTCCACGGAGCTCTTTGCTATGCGGTTTTTATTGTTATGTGAAGCTAATGGGAGATGCCCCGGATAACAAACAAAAAATGTTTGTTATCCGGGATTCCAATTGACTTGGTATACCCCAGTTACCAAAAAACTCCGCATAACGGAAAAAAATCGTTATGTGGGGTATCGCCATTGCCTAACGAACGCTTCATTGTACATTTTTTGTTATACGAAGCATTCGTTATGCGAGGTACCACTGTATTGGGAGTAGGGAAAGGAATTAATACACTTTAAAGATGAAAAATGGGCAAAAGGCTATTTCAAAATAATAACGAAGACACAAGCTGGCTACCCAAATCAATAAAATAACAAAGGTTCATTCCATCAACAGATTTGAAGAGGTAAGACCTCTCTTTAATGCGCTAAGCCCAATTGGACACAAGGCAATAGGTAGATCATTCACACATTTCAGTGGAGGGAAAAGATGACAGCTAAAAGCTACTCTTTACTCTTACACAATTAAAAATAGGTGAAGTATCAAATCCTCTGCCTGACAGCAGACTATGGGACTTCACAGCAATTTGCAAATAATAACATTTACAGAAAGGATCATTTAAAATTGGAGTGAAAAGAATTGGGTAACTGTATATGATAGTAATGGTTTCCCTTGCTCGAAAGCCAGTCGTATCCAACTCTAGGGTTCAGTGATCATCTCTGTTTCAAAGCCGAGGAGCCAGCGCTGTCTGCATCTGCAGACGTTTCCATGGTCATGTGGCAGGCATGACTAGACACCGGAGCACACGGAACACTGCTACCTTCCCACCAAAGTGGTCCCTATGTATCTACTTGCAATTGTATCTACTTGCAATTTCTTGCTTTCGAACTGCTAGGTTGGCAGTAGCTAGGACAAAGACGGGAGCTCATTCTGTCCTGCAGTACTCGGGAATCGAACTGCTGACCTTCCGCCTTCCAGTCAGTGTGGGGGGTGGGGGTGGGGGGAGGGGGAATGAGAAACTCAACAACAAGAACAGTAGATTGCATGAAGTTGGTGTGTGTGTATTGTTCATGCCTGGGAAAAAGGTGGAAGTGGCCTCTCAATCTAAAGAGTTTGGACCACAAAACAAAAAAAAAGCTAGGTGAGGTGAAAGATGAAAACAAAGCTCTATTTTTATGAAAGAAAGGTCAGCGATGAAGGGGGGAAAATTCAACATTCACAGCAGAGGAAAACAGTGTCACTTCCGGAGGTTAGCTATTTTGCCTGTTTCAGGCCTTGGAAGATCAGTAGGCAATTGACTGGAAGAGGCACCATAGATGTCACCAGCAGCAGCAGAGGCAGAAGAAGGCTGTTAAAAGGGGTGGGTGGCAAATCTGCCTAATGAGGACTAGAGTGATGAAAGAAAGATAAAGGGAGACCTCCCAAAGGTAAATGACAAAGTAGCTTAGGAAGAAAGCCCCTCCCCTGGGGATGATGGAGAGGGAAGGGGAGACAGGAGGAGAACAACAACAACAGGCACCAGGATCAAAGTGGGGAAGGAGGGAGAGAAAGGGGGAAGGAGGGAAAGGAGAAGTGAGTGGGATACAAGACGACAAGAGCAGTTGGGAGGCAGATAGTCAGGGGCTTCCAGAGCAAGAAGCATGGAGCTGGGGCTGAGGGTGGGATAGGGGGGTCTGGGGAAAGGGAAAGGCTACCCTGTGGACACACCTGCCCATCATCCCCAGAGCCACCAGGTGTGCTTGGAAAAGGCATCCTTACCAGGTTCAACACGGTCTCCACGATGTCCCGGTTGCTGACCTCCCCGACTTGGATGAGTCCGATCAAGACGGCGAATTTCATGCGGATGTTGCGGAGGGGCACCGACGGGTTGATCATCCCGGCGGCCAACACCACCGGCCCGGCGTTGGGCGGCCGGAGCTCTCCCATCACGGCCGCCGAGGAGGAGGAGGAGGAGGAGGAGGAGACGCCGCCGGTCCCCGGAGCCACGGCCGTGGTGGTAGTGCTGGTGGTGCTCGGCGGCGGCGGCGGCGGCGGCGGGGCTGCGACTGCCGTGACCGCCACCACGGCTGCGCCAATGCCGCCGGTGCTGCCGCTACTGCTGGCCCCGACCGCGATGAGCCCCGTTGCAGCTGCCGCCGACGCCGGAGGCTCCGGCCCCGCCACCGGCTTCTCGTTCGCCATCTAAACGCCCCCCCCCCCGCCCGCCCCTTCTACCTGCTGCTGCGGCGGCGCATCCGCAGAGAGCGGGCGCCGGGCTCGAACCGCCGCCGGCAACGGAGCCCGTCCCGCTCGCCTCTGCAATGAAAGGGGTTGCTGGGGTTTATTATTATTATTATGGGCGCCGCTGCCCCGTTAGCTGGAGCGGCTCCTGAGCAACCGCAGCGAGGGGAGGGGAGGGCGGAGAAAGAGAGCCGGCCGGAGCCGAGCAAGGAGGGCCGGAAGCAGGCGAGGCACGGAGGGAGGGAGGGCAGCCCGCTTGCTCCGCAGCCCCCGCTGTTGTTCCGGAGCCGCCGCCGCCGCCGCTCACTCCGCCATGTTGCCGCCCCCTGCCTGCGGTAGCCGCCAGCCAGTAAGCCAGAGCGCCTGCGCGGCGGAGCCGGCGGGGGGCGTGGCCGAGAGACAGAGAGAGAGAGAGCGCGCGCTGAGCAGCAGGGCCCTTTTCTCGCTTTTCCCTCTCACACTGTTCGCCTCCTCCTCTCCTCCTCCTCATAGTCGCCGGAGGAAAGCGGACGGTGTCTTGTCCCTATGTGCGGGCAAGAGAAATAGTCGTTGCACTTATACAATAGAAATAGCCACTGCACTTATACAGGGTGGCCCGTAAATCCCTACCCGTCCATATGCTATCTATCTATCTATTTATTTCATATGTTATTATGTTATATTCAATTATGCATGGTCTCTAAAACATCAGAGCACCAATAGAACACACATTTAGAGGCTCCTTAACGCATATCAAAGAACCTTTATCCTGAGGAAGCTATATGTGAAAGACTGGCTATACCGGAACAGTTCTCGATTCACTGTGGATTTATTTTAGGATTGCCCCTACATTATTTCATACTACTATACTACTGATACCGTTTAGATTTTTGCATTTGAAGAAGAATTCTACTTGATTTACTATAAGAAATTTTGAAGAAACTTTGAAGACATGATTTTTGGTATTGACATTTTTAGTTGCAGTACTGTATGAAGCTAATACTTTACTCAATATATATATAATAAATATTTATTTATTTATTTTGAAGATACAGAACTTTGATTTGTGGAACCTTTCCTTTGAGTGGTCCTTGTCTTTTTCTTTGTACCTATACCACTCAGCCATTCAGTGGACCTTTGTTGGTCACTAACACTGCAGTGGCTCAAGTGGCTAAGACGCTGACTGGGAGGCGTGAACCTTGTGAGCCGACCAGAACTTGTGAACCACCCAGAAAGTGCACTAAGCCTTATCTGTGTGTGTTTGTGTATCAGTGTAGAGCAGGAGTTCTCAACCTTTTTAAGATGGGGGCCGGGTCGTACTCCCTCAGACAGCTTTGGGGGCTGGATGGCCATTTTGCCCTGCCTCCACCACATGGCACTCCCTGGTGTGGTGGAGGTGGGTCACATGAAATGGCCCTGTGGGACGCATCCGGCCCACAGGCCACGGGTTGAGAATCCCTGGTGTAGATGACTGCAGTGGCTTAGTGGTTACGTTGGCAGGTCAGCAGTTCGAGACCTGAGTGCTGCACGACGGAGTTAGCTCCCATCTTTGTCCCAGCTCCTGCCAACCTAGCAGCTCGAAAGTAAGAAATTGCAAGTAGATACATAGGGACCACTTCAGTGGGAAGGTAACAGCGTTGCGTGCACTCCGGTGTCCAGTCATGCCTGCCGCGTGACCATGGAAATGTCTGCAGAAGCAGACAGCGCTGGCTCTTCGGCTTTGAAACAGAGATGAGCACTGAACCCTAGAGTCGGATACGACTAGCTTTCGAGCAAGGGAAACTTTTACTAAGGCTTGACGACGACGGTGTATCTAGGGAAGTTTTTCTTCCCTCTCCCACCTGGAAATGGTGGTAGCGTTCCCCATCAGAAGGGCGGGATATAAATCCATAAATAAATAAAAATAAATAAAATGGACTAACATGCAGTGAGAATGAGGGGCAGCACACAGATACACTGGATACATAAGGTACAGTATATGGGTGGGTGGGGACTTAACGGGACACCCTGTACAATAGCAACAAGCTGATATAGTTAAAGGTTGCCCTTGCTCGAAAGGAAAGCCAATCGTATCCAATTCTAGGCCGCAGTGCTCATCTCCGTTTATCTACTTGCAATTTCTTGCTTTCGAACTGCTAGGCTGACAGGAGCTGGGTCAGGCAACAGGAGCTCATTCCGTCGTTCAGCACTCCGGTCTCGAACTGCTGACCTGCCAACCTAACCACTAAGCCACTGCAGTCCTCTAAACCATGGATTCTCAACCTGAGGCCTATGGGCCGGATGCGGCCCAAGGGGCCATTTCATGTGACCCACAACTCCCTCCACCACACCAGGAAGTGCCATGTGGTGGAGGCAGGGCAAAATGGCCATCCAGCTCCCGAAGCTGTCTGAGGGAGTACGACCCGGCCCTCAACTTAAAAAGGTTGAGAACTCCTGCCCTACACAGATACACAAACACACACAGATAACGGCATTCTTGCCCCCAATATGCTGGGTACTTGTTTTACATGGAAGGCTGGAGTCAACCACTGAACCCCGTCAGGGCCGATCTCGGAACTTTTGGGGCTGCAGTACAGCTTAATGGTTAAAATGCTGAACTTCACGACTGGAAGGTTGGCAGGTCAGCAGTTCAAGACCGGAGCACTGCACGACAGAGCGAGTGCCTGTCCCTGACTCAGCTCCTGCCAACCTAGCAGTTACAAAGCAAGGAATTGCAAGTCGATAAATAGGTACCGCTTCGGTGGTGGGAAGGGACATCCATGCCTGTCACATGACCACGGAAACATCTGCAGATGCAGACAGCGCGGGCTCCATAGCTGTAAACGGAGATCAGCACCGAATCCTAGAGTCGGACACGACTGGCTTTCGAGCAGTTTAACCACTGCAAAAGGGTGATGTCTCTGCCCACAGTTCGCGCCTTGCTTCGGCCCTGGGCGCACGGCCGGCGGCCGGAGCAGCAGGTGTTTTGCTCCCATGGCACCTGCCTGAGGGAGAGCCAAGAGCACCCCACGAGGAGAGACAGCTGTCCGCCCAAAGTGCGGGCTTCAGCCCCGTGTGTGTGCGTGCGTGTGTATGGTGTCTACGAGACTTCTCCCGATTTGTGTGGGGAGGCTTCTCCATATGTACAGTGCAATGACTATACGGTTTACCGGGACCAAAAACCGTCCGTAGCTTGACTTCTCCTGCACGACGTCCCCCGCAAAAATCGCTATTACATGGCGCGTCAGCTCCCGCCCATAGACTGAGCTACACAAAACAAAGGCCCGTTGTTTTGTTGGCTCTACTGTGGGGAAAATCGTCATGAGAATTCCCCCGTGTTCACTTAATTGGTTTTGTGGAATTTAGTAAAAACACCAACAACATGAATCCAGTTGTGGACCTGAAATCACACTTCATGGTGGTTAACAGTTGTAACCCAGTCTGGCCAGGTTATGCTGCTATGGTAATAGAGTAGACCCATGATGGCGAACCTTGGCACTCCAGATGATCTTGGACTTCAATTCCCAGAAGCCCAAGCACCCTGTGAATCCAGACAAAGGGGTTTACTGCGATTCATCCGGCCCACGCTGCCCTCATCGCTCCCGGAAGCGACGTACAGGCACATTTTACTTCCACTTCCAGGATCGACAAGGGCAGCGTGGGCTGGAAAAATCGCAGTAAACCCCTTCGTGTGGATTCACAGGGTGCTTGGGCCTCTGGGAATTGAAGTCCAAGAACATTTGGAGTGCCAAGGTTCGCCATCGCGGGAGTAGACCATATTGCCAGCGACTCAGCGCCAATCATCAGGCAGTGGTTAACTAACCTGACAACCCTGAGGACTAACAGCCTTGGGTGGCAAAGTCCACACGGATGGGTGATGGTCACCAAGTCGATTAAATCCCACTTGAATCCATCTTGATGGAGGGCAGCAGCTTCATCAATACTGGCCTGAGGTTGATGAGGACTTTGTGTGCCAAAAGGGGTCAGGACCATAAAGTGATTCTTGAAACTGGATCAGTGATATGGGTGTCACATTGTGATGCGGAAGGCAAATGGAAGGCCGCTGCATTATGTTCTCAGGACAATCTTCATGGTTGATCACTCAGATGATCGCCAATATTCAGAATCAGATATGGCACAAGAAGAAGAAAAAATTTAAATTGCTCCTCCCCCATAGCAATAGCAATTACATTTATATACCGTCCCATAGTGCTTAGTGCACTCTCTGGGCAGTTTACAGGTAATTAGTATTTTGCTCCGAACATGCTGGGTACTCATTTTACTGGCCTTGGAAGGACGGAAGGCTGAGTCAACCTTGATTCTCCTCAAGATCTAACTCACAACGTTTTGGCTGCAGTACAGCAGTTTAACCACTGTGCCACCAGGGCACCCCATTTATTACTGATTCACAGCTCACTTCTTCCTCTGTGGATCTAACATTGGCTCAATAAAGCAACAAGCGAGAAGGATCTTGGAATTGTAGATTACAGGCAAAGTATGAGTCAACAGTGTGATGTGGCTGCAAAAAAGTCTAACACTGTTTTAGGTTGCATTACCAGAAGTATAGTCTCCAAACCCCATAAGTCAGAGGACTGGAAACCAAGCCATTTGAGGAAAAACTGAAGGAACTGGGCATGTTTAGCCTTGAGAAAAAGGAGAGTGAGATGGGATATGATAGCACTCTTCAAATACCTGAAAGATAATCATAAAGAGGAAGGGCAGGATCTGTTCTCCATCATCCCAGAGTGCAGGATGCATAATATTGGGCACAAACTATAGGAAGCCATATATAAGCTGAAAATCAGTGTGTGTGTGTGTGTGTGTGTGTGTGTGTGTGTGTGTGTGTGTGTGTGTGTGTGTGTGTGTGTGTGTGTTAATGGTTAGAGCAGTTTGACAGTGGAACCAAGAGGTAGTGAGTACTCCAACAGTGGAAGCCTTCAAGCATACCTGTCAACCGCGGCTCCGGAAAATACGGGACCTGCGCAAACAGTTCTGCGCAGGTCGCCTTCTACACATGTGTAGAACGGGGCTACGCTGCTTGCGTAGCCTCCTACGCCAGCGGTGTAGCCTTCTACATATGCGTAGAACAGGGCTATGCAAGCGTAAAACCCTTCTACGCATGCGTAGAAAGCGACCTGCGCAGAAGGGCTGCGCAGTACCTCCTTTTCCCCACTGCCAAATTCCAGGGTTTCGGCAGCGCGGGGCGGGAAATGGCACAAATCGGCGCCGAAAACCGTGAAATCCCGGCCAATCCGGGAAGGTTGACAGGTATGCCTTCAAGAGAGAATTGTCCTGCATTGATCAGGGATTTTGACTTGATGGTTTAAAAGGCCCCTTTCAACTCAGTGATTCTATGACTCATGACATAAAAAAGTGCTGATCTAGTGCACAGCATTACTGTTCTGCCCAAATAAACCATGATTCCTTGTCATTTTTACACAGGTCTACTCTAAATGTAGCTGGTTAGATAGTTCAGTGGTTTAGACATCTGGCTGGGGAGTTCAATTCTGCACTGTGCTTTCTGGGAGAAAAACCAGACTGTGTGTCCTTGGGCAAGCTGTACAATCTCAGAGTGAAAAAGGAATGGTAAACTTTCTTCTTCCTGTGCTGTATTCGAATCTGAATATTGGCTCTCATCATGTGATTAGCCATGAAGACTGTCCTGTAAATATAAATCTGTGGCTTTACACCTGTTTTCCACATCACAGCGTGGCATCTGTACCACTGATAATGCTCTATGAGTTACTTTTTGGTCCTAAGCCCTTTTGGCATGCAACATCCTCCTCAGCCCTAGGCCCGTATTGATGAAGTTGCTAGCCTCCATCAAGATGGATTCAAGTGGGATCTAATCCACTTGTTGATCATCACCCATTCCTGTGGACTCTGCCACCCAAGGCTGTTAGTCCTCAGGGTTGTCAGGTTAGTTAACCACCACCTGACAATCAGCGTTTAGTCACTGGCAGTATGGTCTACTCTATTACCATAGCAGAATAACCTGGCCAGACTATCAATGGTAAATCACTTCTTTTAAATCCAAAATATTTCAGTTCCAATCCTTTCCCATAACTCACTATGTAATAATTATGGATCCATTCTTATAACATGGCATAAAAACATTAGCCTAAATTAAATTGCCAAGAATTGGCTCATTAAATAGTGGAATGTACAAACATATTGAGCTAACAAGCAATTAGATTCAATGGCTCTATGCTAGTTCGGACCAGCAATAGAATTTGGACTTAGAACATACTCTTGGGACACATACCTTCATGATTGGTTCATGCTGACATCTGTCTTTAAAATACAAAATTGAAGTGGCAAGTTATAAACATATATTAAAAATGCTTTTTGACCTCTCACTCTGAATATGTATACTGAGTTTGTACACTCAGCAGTAGAGTCAATTAGGCTGGCAAGCACAAAAGACACGGCCATCTGTGATAATGCCACAATTTGTGGAATTGAACAAACTGCACTTGTTGTCTACACTATGGGCTTTAAAACGGACCTTAGACACTTATCTATTCCAGAGAGTTTGTACTGTATCTGATAATGTTTTTTGTGATATTTGATTGTAATAGCTTTGTGATATTTGATCTGGGTATTATTATTTATCTGAATACTTAGTACCATTCAGACCTATAATATAAAGTGTCTCACAAACGTGTATTCCAGTTTGTTGTACAAAGATATCTATGAATCTTTATTTCATATATGTAGCTTGGTGAAGGTGTGGTCTTGAAAGGAAGCCTGTAAATATATTAAATCATTACGATTGATTTGTTCTGTGCTGTGTCAGGAGGAAACTACAGACTTATTGGTATGATCTATTTGTCAAAATGCAATACTCCAGATTGCTTTTCAGACTTCATTTAGAAATTTTGCTTATATATACACACTGCCCATAAAACCATAGAAATAAAGGGGAAAATAACTTTCACATAAAGGAAAATCAGCATGATCAAAGTTGTAAAGGGATTTTATTTACAAAGAAATCGTCGTTATCTGCAGATCGTATCTGAGTATAACCCTTTTCCTGAACAAGCAGGGAAAATGCCACTGGTGTAAATTTGTTTAAGGTGGATTTCAGTTTGCCATGAAGTGACCCACACACTATGATCTCGGAGCCATCTCCTGTGGCACATATGAAATGTGACATTTGGGATTTAACTCTGGGACTACAATGAACTGCCACAGCTTTGAGGATATTATCAAGATCCACCTTTACAGCCACTCCATCTGGCATGGCCTTTTCCACCTCCATGACCTTTGGGAATCAAAGTTCCTCCTCCACTCATTTTGCCATTGGGCCCAATATGATGGTTTCCACTGGCATTTCCTCCACTGAGGGGGCCATCACCCCACCTAAAGGGGCTCATTCGCCCATAGCTGTTGGCCCCTTTAGGGAGTCAGGTTATTTACCACCACCCAACACTCAGCGTTGAGTCACTGGCTGTATGATCTACTACATTACCATAGCGGGATGTCTGGCCAGACACTAGCAAAGAAATACTAAAGCTTTTATTATCTTGTATTTTACAAATAACAAAAATATTACTTTTATTTATTCATGTACTAAATGTATATACTGCCCATCTAGCAAATTGCTACTCTGGGTGGTTTACAAGTAACAAGACAAATCCAAACATTCAAACTAAGCAAAACTAGAATAAATTCAAATATAAAATCACCATAAAAATATGAGAGTGATGGGACCTGACATATCACTGTACAATTTCTAGTTGAAGACCAACGGGTCTCTCACAGAGTTGTTGTTACATGCCATCAAGCCATTTCTGTCTCATGATCACCCTATGAATGAGAGATCTCCAAAATGTCCTGTCCTCAACAACCCTGCTCAGCTTTTGTAAACTCAAGCCTATGGTTCCTCTCATGAATATGATCCATTTCATGTTTGATCTTCTTTTCCTACTGCCTCCCACCTTTCCCAGCATTATTGTCTTTTTTCAGAGATTCTTGCCTTCTCATGATGTGCCCAAAGTAGGAAAGCCTCAGTAAGCACCCACAAACAGAAGACCTAAGAGGAATGGGTATGGTAGGCAATAGAACATAGAAGGAGATGCTCCAACAGGTGACAGAGTCCCAGACTGTTATGGGCTTTATAGGTTAGTACCAAACCTTTGAACCAGGCACAGAAGCTGACAGGAAACAAATACAGTGGAACCTCATATAACAATTGTCCCGTATAGCAACAAAATCGTATAACAATTAGGTTTGGGGTGGAAATGTTGTCCCACATAACAATTTTCCCTATGGAAAAAATGTACAACAATTTTTCAATGGGAAAAACCACTTAGCGAAAAAAATCATTGTACGATGCATTCCATAGGGAAAATCGCTATACGATGGATGCATCATATACCAATTGTTTCATACAACAACGAGCGCCATGGAACAGATTAAAATCATTGTATGAGGCACCACTGTACAGGCAGGCCAAGTTTGGGAAGATATGATCAAATTTACTCAAGGTAAAGGTCGCCGCTACTTGAAGGCCACTTGCATCCAACTCTAGGGTTTGGCGATCATCTTCATTTATAGCCAAAGAGCCAGTGCTGTCTGCATCTGCAGATGTTTCCATGGACATGTGGCAGACATGATAAGTCATTGGAGTGCATGGAATGACTGGAAGGTCAGCAGGTCAGCAGTTCGAGACCAGAGTACTGCACGACAAAGTGAGCTCTAGTCTCTGTCCCAGCTTTTGCCAACCTAGCAGTTTGAAAGCAAGAAAATGCAAGTAGATAAATTAGTACAACTTTGGTGGAAAGGTGTACAATGTTTTGTGCACTCTAATGTCTAGGCATGCTTTCCACATGTCCACAGAAATGTCTGCAGACGCAGACAGCACTGGCTCTTTGGCTGCAAACAGATGTGAGCACTCAACCCTAGAGTCAGATATGACTGGCTTTCAAGCAAGGATGACCTTTACCTTTACTAAGAGTTAATGAACATTTTGCAATAATGCTCTTGCTCTACACTAGCAGGGATTAACAACTGAATTTAGCATTTGTGAATTACATTATTATAGGACATAGAAACAGGGGGAAATAAGTAAAATGCAAAAGTTGTGAATAAAAAGTTCAGAAATTCTTCAAAAAAAGTCTCCCTAGCAGTGATGCACTCCAAAAAAATTTACTACCACCTCGGTGGGTGGGGCCAAATCTGTGGGTGGGGCCAAATCTGTGGGCATGGCCAATGCAATGGTGTATGGAGGTAGGCATGGCCAGCCAGGTGGATGTGTCCTGTGTGAATTTCCGCTACCAGTTCTCCCGAACAGGACAGAACCTGCTTCAGTACATCACTGCTCCCTAGGCTAGTGGTAGAACACTAGTGTCTCTGTTGCCTTAGGCTATGATGTACTTACATCAAATCCATAACCTGGCTAGAGTAATGACTTTCCCATTTTCTGTATAAGACGTCCCAGTTCCTGCTTCTCCTTTATGCAGTAATGACCACTATTGCTCAACCTGTAAATCAGCTGCCTAGTGTTTAACTAAGACCAACTCTGCCAATACAGAAAAACATAGCAAAGAATAAGCATATAGGATGTTGTCTTCAGTTATAAATGGATTGTAGTTTCAAATGGCCAGAGACATTCACTGGGGTGTATTTAGATCATCCATCAACCTTTTAGGACATATCCTGTCTGACCAGTATCTTAAATGTTCTCAAACATTAGGAGCACTTCTTGCAAAAGACAGGCATAATGTTTTGATGTTTATAAGATTAAATGATGTGCTGGTCTCTAAAGTGTTTTCAAATGCCAGACTAAATACATTATTGTTGTTGTTGTTACGTATAAACTCAACTTTGCTGGAAAAAAATTGTACTGAAGATAGCTGGCAAACATTATTAAATCAGAGTAAAAGAGATGTACAAGAAAATAAAAGCAGATGAAAGGCATGTTTAATGATAATAAAACTGCGATAATTTTAATGATAAAACAGTGAGTGGGCGGCAATATAAATTTGAACTAATAACAAACAAACAAATAAATAAACATGAAAAAAACTAAAATCAGCACAAAAATTGACAAAGCAGTTTAAAATCCCAGTTTGAAGAAATGCATGTGCTAATAAGTGGATAAGACGCTGACTAGGAGGCGGAAGGTCAGCAGGTTGATTCCCGAGTACTGCAGGACAGAATGAGCTCCTGTCTTTGTCTCAGCTCCTGCCAACCTAGCAGTTCGAAAGCAAGAAATTGCAAGTAGATACATAGGGACCACTTCAGTGAGAAGGTAACAGTGTTCCATGCGCTCCAGTGTCTAGTCATGCCTGCCACATGACCACAGAAATGTCTGCAGAAGCAGACACCGCTGGCTCTTTGGCTTTGAAACAGAGACAAGCACTGAACCCTAGAGTTGGATACGACTGGCTTTCGAGCAAGGGAAACCTTTACCTTTACCTAATATCACAGAGGAAATTGACTGGGAGGGAACAGGAAGGATCAAGAATAAATTTTTTCCTTCAGTTACTGTCCTTCAAAAGGCATCACAAAAGGTTAGACTTACTAAACCAGTAGGCAACAACACAACAGTTTCATTTTTAAAAAATCTTTCAGAAACCTACTAACATTCTGTCAAAACAATGAGAAAAAGGATCAGATGAACTCTCCCACAATCTGCATGCAAGTCTGTTTCAAAGAAGTCTTAATATTTTAGTCTCAAACTAGCCATAATGTTTATCACATCAGGACTTGCCTGACATATTCATTATAATATATCCAGTAGTAAGACCACGTTCGGTTTCTAGGGTCATTTTATCAGGGTCATATGTGAAGCATGGTTACTCACTGGACACATGCAATGATTAACTTCTGTCCCACAGACTTCAAAAGATCTAGTACTGTAGATCCCTCATGGTACATTGGTTAAGTTACATTACTTCAGCCAAAACTGCTCACGTTGTGAGTTCAGTCCCAACGGGCCAAGTTGATTCAGCCTTCCATTCTTTCAAAGTTGGTAAACTGAGTACCCAGCATGTTGAGGACAAAAATGCTAATTACATTACGAACTGCTCAGAGAGTGCTTTAAGTGTTGTTGTGGTATATAATTGTAATTGCTATTGCCACTGCTGCTATGGATAGAGTCAAGGTCTGACTCTCCAACAGGAGATCAGCAAAGGAGAGTATCTTAACACTTTATTTCCGCTAGGTTTCCAGCCCCAAGTCATTATTCCGCAAAGGCAAAATTACATGTACCAATTACTGTGACCAGAAGATGCTTTTATTTTGTTACTTGGTTGTTGTCATTTTTGAAAAAACAACTTTGCTCATCTTGATTAACTCATGTAATCCAAGTAAAATTACGAGATGGATCTGAGAAAGAGCCCTGGTGGTGCAATGGTTAAACTGCTGCCCTACAGACAAAACGTTGTGAGTTCCATCCTCCTGACAGGGCACAAGGTTGACTCAGCCTCCCATCCTTCTGAGGCCCGTAAAATGAGTACCTAGCATGTTGGGGGAAAATGCTAATTACCTTGTGAACCACCCAGAGAGTGTACTAAGCAATATGGGGTGGTATATACAGTAAGTGTGATTACTGTGGATGTCTCAAAGTGATTGCTTTGGGAATACCTTGGAAGAAAACCTCCTTGAGTATGAGGATTTCCCCCCAAGATGGACTATTCATAAATCTCTTTTCATTAGAATTAGTTGCATTCCTGTAAAACATGGCTTATTTAGATCCATTTGAATCTGTTTTTACCTTTGTATCATGCAACAATGTGTTTGTACATTACACATATATCCACATTCTTACTTTATATTTATAAGAACATAAGAACAGCCTTGCTGGAACAGGCCACAGCCCATCCAGTCCAGCATTCTGTCTCACACAGTGGCTCACCATTTCCTTCAGGGTATTCCCAAGCAGATGCCTGCTTAGGATTCCCTGGAAATGATATTGAGAGATATCCTGCCTATCTCTCCAACCCGGAGGTTGTCCTTAAGTATCCATAATTATAGCCATTGATACTCTTGTCCTCCATGAACTTGTCTAATCCTTTCTTAAAGCTGTCAAGACTGACAGCTGTCACCACTTCTTCTGGCAGGGAGTTCCATAGACCAGTAATCCTCTGGGTGAAAAAGTACTTTCTCTTATTTGTTTGAGAACTAGTACCCAAAAGTTTCATGGAGTGTCCCCTAGTTCTAGTGTTATGCGATAGGGAAAACAGTTTTTCCTTATCTACTTTGTCCACACCGTGCATGATTTTATAAACTTCAATCAGGTCACCTCTTAGACGTCGTCGTTCAAGAGTGAAGAGGCCCAACCGTTTCAGCCTCAGATGGTAAGGAAGGTGTTCCAGTCCCCTAATCATTTTGGTTGCCCTCCTCTGCACTTTTTCCAGCTCCATAATATCCTTCTGGAGGTATGGCGACCAGAACTGTACACAGTATTCCAGGTGGGGCCTCACCATAGATTTATAAAGAGGCAAAATGACACTTGCTGACTTATTTTCTATACCCTTCTTAATGATCCCTAGCATTGAGTTTGCTTTTTTCACTGCTGAGGCACACTGGGTTGACACCTTCATTGAGTTGTCCACCAGGACACCAAGGTCCCTTTCCTGGTTTGTCGCAGAGAGTTCTGACCCCATCAGTTTATAAATGTAATTGGGGTTCTTTCCCCCAACATGCATCACTCTGCACTTACTAATGTTGAAACTCATTTGCCACTGTTTTGCCCACTCCCCCAGTGTCGAGAGATCCCTCTGGAGCTCCTCACAATCTCTCACAGTTTTCACTACCCTGTATAATTTAGTGTCGTCAGCAAATTTGGCTACCTTGCTTTTTACTCCTACCTCTAGATCATTTATGAAGAGGTTGAAAAGCACGGGTCCCAGTACTGAACTTTGGGGGACCCCACTCTTTGCTTCTCTCCACTTGGAGAAGTGTCCATTTAGTGCTACCCTCTGTTTCCTGTCCCTTAGCCAGTTGCTGATCCAGGACAAGACCTGTCCCTTTACTCCATGACTGGTAAGTTTATTCAAGAGCCTTTGGTGTGGGACCTTGTCAAAAGCCTTCTGAAAGTCCAGATAAACAATGTCAACTGGATCCCCCTTATCCACATGCTTGTTGACACTCTCAAAAAATTCCAACAGATTAGTGAGGCATGATTTGCCCTTGCAAAAGCCATGTTGGCTCTCCTTTAGCAGCGCCTTCTCTTCTATGTGCCTATTAATTCTATCTTTTAGGATGGTTTCCATCACTTTACCTGGGACACATGTCAAACTGACAGGTCGGTAATTCCCTGGATCACCCCTGGATCCTTTTTTGAAAATTGGTGTTACATTCGCTACCTTCCAGTCATCAGGCATAAAGCCTGATTTGAGGGAAAGATTATATATTTTGGCTAGGAGATCAGCAATTTCATCTTTAAGTTCCCTGAGAACTCGTGGATGGATGCCATCTGGTCCTGGTGATTTGTTAGTGTTTAGTTTAACAAGACATGCAAGGACCTCCTCCCTGGTTATTTCTATCTGGCTTAATTCTTCGGTTTCCCTCCCTACGAAGATAGGCTCTGTTTTGGGCATGTGGCCTCTGTCTTCTTCAGTGAATACTGAAGCAAAGAATTCATTGAGTCTCTCTGCAATCTCTGTTTCCTCTTTAATAACCCCTTGCCTTCCATTGTCATCTAATGGTCCAATGGCCTTCCTAGTTGGGTTCTTACTTCTAATGTACTTAAAGAAGTCTTTGTTATTTCTCTGAGTATTTTTAGCTATACGCTCCTCAAAGTCTTGCTTTGCTTTCCTGATTGTTGCCTTGCATTTGTTCTGCCAGAATTTATGTTTTTGCCTGCTGTCCTCATTCGGACAAGCCTTCCATCTTCTAAATGAGCTTCTCTTGCTCTTGATCACTTCCCGAACAGCTCCTGTAAGCCACATTGGAGTCCTCTTGGACCTGGCAGTGCCCTTTTTCCTTTTGGGTATGCATTCCAATTGAGCCTCTGTTATTGTTTTTGTAAACAGCCTCCATGCCTCTTGGAGTGTTTGGACTCTCTCAATTTTCCCTTTCAGCTTCTTTTTTACTAGTTTCCTCAACTTTGGGAAATTTCCTTTTTGAAAATTTAAGGTCTCTGTGTTAGTTATTTATGAAGCTATGTAGTTACTATGTGGGCAAAACAGGTATAGTTTCACTAGTGTCGTGTCTCTAAGGCAAATATTACAATCCTAGGGGAAGCCTAGTTCTAAATAATGGGTGGGGAGAAAATCCAATGTACTTTTGACATGTGCAACCTAAAGCAATATATTGTTTTGTATTTCCAAAAAATGTACACAACAAATATTCTTACATACAGAATATGCTGGAATTTTCTTACTAATAAGGACAATGAAGGTTATGTATACAGTCCTGACCAGTAGAATAATGTGATCTGGTAACAGATATACTGTATGCATTACTACTTGAATACATCTCTTACTAGACCACATTATACTAGTCAGTGATTTATTTTCTAATGCTACACTGCAGTGATTTCCTTTGCTAATGCTATTCTAGATTTAAACATATTGCATAAGTGAAGCATGTCTAAAAACTGCTACAGCAATTTGTGTGTATCCAAAGCTGTGTTGGTGTTTATAATAGTTTAAAGAATTACGATAATCTTATCTTGTTTTCAGTCACTCTTTGGTCTACTCTTCTCAGATATAAATATAATTAGTATCACAAAGAGTAAGCTATTTGTGTGCATCAATATATAATATCATATGCCACAATGTCTGAAAATCATACATATGCATTACTCTCAAATAGTGCTTTGGATGCTTGTATGAAAAAGTGAAATACTGTATTATATTTGAATTTTTGACTGAAATTCAGTTGTAAGTCATGACTAAGTAGACCTATTGAATCAATGAAATTTACAAAAGAATTAACACAAATCCACACTGATTCAGTGGGCCTACTCTAATAGCAATTTTCTTCTTCTTCTTCAAGTGCCATTTCTGTTCTGAATATTGGCTATCTACTGTCTGTTTGGACATCCCGCTACAGTAATGGAGTGCATTGTACATCCAGTGACTCAACGCCAAGTGTCAGGTGGCAATTAATTAATTGAACTAGCTAAAGGGGCCAATGGCTACGGGCGGATGAGCCCTTTAGGTGGGGTGATGGTCCCCCTCAGTGGAGGAAATGCCACTGGAAACCATCATATTGTGTCAAACGGCAAAATGAGCAGAGGAGGAACTCTGATTCCCAACAGCCATGGAGGCAAAAGAAGGCCATGCCAGATGGCCTGGATGTGAAGGCGGGCCTTGATAATATCCTCAAGGCTGCAGCAGTCCATTTCATCTGTAGATCCACAATTCAAAAGCTTCAATTTTCTTTTCAGATGCTTTAGACACTATCCAAACTTTGACTCCATAGTAGTGATTTGCTACTGGATTTCAACCACTTTATGATACTCATGTTCCCAAAACAAATGCGTGCATCCAAAACAACAAAAGAAAATGTGTGTATCTGTGTCCATTCTTCTCATCTGAAACTTGTCACAGACACTAATGGGTGTAGAATTCAAAACTGTTCTATTTTGAAAATTGATTGATTATTTTTAATTATGTTAAATCTGTTTGTAGCTTGTAGTTCCATCTTTGATCAATAAATGCCCGATTTTTCCAACATCTCTGCCAACCCTAATAAGCTGCAGTCTGGCTTCAAACATTAAATTCTCCAGAGAGTCTCAAGTCCAAGGGTTGCCAACCTTTTAAACTCAGGGGCCAGGTCACACTCCGTCAGACAGTTGAGCGGGCTGGACTGGTGGTTGCCCCCCTAATAAATGCTGCCATAAAACATGTCCATGGCTGTCATAAACATGTCCATGTTCACTTCCACTGGTGTTGGCATTGTGGGCCAGATCGTTTTGTGCCTGTTGTGTTTGGAATATTGTGCCTTTAAGTAATGTAACACTCGGATGAGTGGATATAATAACCACCAGCTGTAACACTGTAACCTTCTGTATCAGGACGCGAGCTAGTGACCACTAGGGGCGATAGCGAGCGCCCAGTTCACATGGTTCCAATTACCCAAATACCTACAGCGCGGGAAGATTCCCGCCACCACCTCACCTGGACAAGAAGGGCGTGACCGGGAAGGACATCACGCAGACAGTAGCCAATGGGCTATCGAGGAGCCACATTCAAATGTATAGCCACAGTATATATTGAGCTGTTCATCCGCCATTACCACATGTTCCCCCGGACCATCATGCAATAAAGATGTGTTAAGCCAACCTTTCGGCTGTTTCTATTGTCTTGGTTCTCATACACTAAATTGGCGACGAAGGTGGGATAATGGATCCCCACGGAATCAAGACAACGCAGGCCGGTTTCAACATCAACAAACCGGAAGAATGGGAGCTGTTCGAGATGGACTTCCAAAGCGCACTGATGGTGTCCGATATCTCAGACGAGGGGAAGAAGAGGGCCATGCTTATCAGGATGCTCGGGTTCCCCGCCATGAAGGTATTGGTGGACCTGGTGTCTCCGAAGAAGGTGAATGAAGTGCTGGTCAAGCAGCTCCTGAAAGCAATGCGCGACCATTTCCAGCCCTCGGTTTCAATGTTTTTGGCTCGGGATGCGTTCTGGAAGAGGGTCCAAGCGCCTGGTGAGTCCGTGGCTGCCTTCGCAGCGGCCCTCCGGTTGGCCGCTGGCCCATGCAAGTGGGAGAACCTGGAAATCGCCCTCAGGGACCGCATGCTGTGCGGCCTGTGGGACGAGGAGGTTCAGCGAAAGCTGATGAACAAGGAGCAGCCCCCGACGCTGCAAGAGGTCGTGAAGGAGGCGCAGGCGGCGAAAGCCATGAGGGCTGGGGTTAAGGGGTTCAGAGCAAGGCCCCCACAACCCGACAAGGCAGTGGGCTTGGTGCAAGCGGCCAGGCGGGCACCACACTCCTCCACGGAGAGCAGCGAGGACGAGGACATCCGGAAGGTACGGAAGGATGGCCGGCGTTGCGATGGCTGCGGGGCGTCCCATGACCGCATCAAGTGCCCATTCAGGAAGGCCGAGTGCCACAACTACGGGCGCCGAGCCCACATAGCCAAGGTTTGCAGACGGCGGCGCAGAGACCAGAAAGGCTCAACAGACCGCCCACCGAAAAACCAGGAAGGCGTCCGGCCCTCGAGGAAGCAGGACGGCATGGGCCGCATCTCCGACAACAGCGACGACGACACGGCAATCCACAGCGTGTCCTTAGGACACCCACGTTATTTTGTTGAGGTACTGGTGCAGGGGGTCCCCGTTAAGATGGAGATAGACTCGGGTTCCTCATATTCAATCATCTCCCAGAGGGAGTTTTTGGGAATTTCCCCCAACGTGCGGCCCAAGCTCAAAGCATTGAGGTCTACGCTGCGGGACGTGCAGGGAAATAGTATTCCGGTGTTGGGGGTTGGAAAATTCAAGGTCCAATACAAGCAACACGCCGCGGAACTTCCCCTGGTTGTTCTCAAGGGGGGGAGTTGTTGCTTCCTCGGGACTCAATGGTTTAAGCCCCTGGGTTTGTTCATTGGGGGGGTGCATGCCGTTGGGACTGACCCAATACAGGAGGTGTGTAACGCGCATCCCGAAGTGTTCAAGAAGGGACTCCGAAAATTCAAGGGGCCCCCAGTTGCATTCGACCTGGACCCGGAGGTCCGCCCAATAAGACTCAAACCGTGGAGAGTGCCTTTTGCACTTAAGGACAAGATAGAGGCGGAACTGGACAAATTGGTGGGCCAGGGGATCCTTGTTCCTGTTGATTCCGCAGAGTGGGAAACTCCGATTGTAACAGCGTTTAAGGCCAATGGGGAGGTTCGAATATGCGCTGATTACAAATGTACCATTAATAAGGCGATACGCCCTAATGCGTATCCGGTGCCGGTAGTCAGCCACCTGTTGGCCAGGTTACATGGGGGAAAGTGTTTCGCAAAGCTTGACCTGGCGCAGGCATACCAGCAGCTCTCGGTAACCCCAGCTGCAGCTGCTGCGCAGACGATAGTCACTCATAAGGGGGCGTTCCAGGTGACGCGCCTACAGTTTGGCGTGAACTCGGCGCCAGGCATCTTCCAATCGCTCGTGGAACGCCTCTTAAAGGGTCTGGAGGGGGTCTTACCATACTTTGATGACGTATTGATAACGGGGGGGGTGTGAGTCAGAACTGGCTGAGAGGCTAGACAAAGTACTGACGGTATTTGAAAAGGTGGGGTTGAGGTTGCGGAAAGACAAATGCATCTTCTTCGCAAAAGAGGTTGAGTTCCTGGGTTTCCGGGTAACCCCTGCAGGCATCAAACCCTCCGAATCAAAGGTGGCCGCCGTTCAAAATGCTCCTCGCCCCACCTCCAAGCCCGAGTTGCAGTCGTTCCTGGGGCTCTTAAACTTCTACCATTCCTTCCTGCCTAGGAAGGCGTCAGTAGCAGAGCCGCTTCATAAGTTACTAAAAAAGGACGAGGCGTGGAAATGGGGCGAGAGCCAGGAGAGGGCATTCAATGAGCTGAAACAACTCTTATCCTCAGACGCCATATTAACCCATTTTGACCCCAATAAACCAGTGGTTCTGGTATGTGATGCATCTCCAGTGGGGGTGGGGGCAGTCTTGTGCCACGTGTTGGAAAATGGGCGGGAGGCCCCGGTGGCATTCTACTCCAGGTCCCTGTCTAAGGCAGAGCGCAACTACGCACAGACAGACAGGGAGGCATTAGCGATAATTGCTGGGACGAAGAAGTTCCATGACTTCCTCTATGGCCGCCCCTTTACCATTGTGACTGACCACAAGCCCCTGCTAGGCATCTTTACTGCAGACAAGCCCACGCCACAGATTCTGTCCCCTAGGATGCTCAGGTGGGCCATTTTTTAAAACGCGTACCAGAACGCACTGGTGTATCGCCCTGGAAAGGACATAAGCCACGCGGACGCCCTGTCAAGGTCACCCCTCCCCCACACGAGCAGCCACGTGTGTGAGGTGGAACAAGACCACCAAGTGCTCATGATAGAGGTCCTAGATTCACCCCCCATAGTGCCCGCAGAGATCGCCAAGGCGACGGGCAGGGACAAGACATTGGCCCTGGTCAGTTCATGGGTGCAGAAAGGGTGGCCAACGTCCTCCCCGGTGGTGGAGTTCGCCCCATTTTTTAGGAAAAAGTTAGAACTGTCCATGGAGAGGAGTTGCCTCCTGTGGGGCCAGCGGGTAATCGTCCCTGAATCCCTGAGAGCAAGGGTGCTCAAGCTGCTGCACGTCAGCCACCCTGGAATTGTCCGCTCCAAGCCACTGGCCAGGAGCTACTTCTGGTGGCCCCAGTTGGACGCCGATATCGAGCACATGGTGGGCACTTGCGAGAGTTGCCGAAGCTCCCGGCCCGAAGAGGCTCGACTTCCGCACAGGGAATGGGATGCGGCAAAGGGGCCGTGGTCCCGCGTGCACATTGATTTTGCGGGCCCTTTCAGAGGATCTCTTTTCCTCCTCATAGTGGATGCTTACTCCAAGTGGTTAGAGGTTATCCCAGTTGCGAACACCTCCTCAGCCGCAACAATTAAACAATTGCGCAGGGTGTTCAGTTCGTTCGGTATACCCGACACGCTTGTTAGCGATAACGCTAGTTGCTTCACGTCCGCCGAATTCAGGGCATTCACCGACATCAACGCCATCCGGCACATCACCTCCGCGCCTTTCCACCCGGCGATGAATGGCCAGGTAGAATGCCTAGTGCGTACCACCAAAGACGCGCTGAGGCGCATGGGCCCCGGGGATTTAAACCTGCAGTTGTGCCAGTTTTTGCTGGGATATAGGGTGACCCCCCCTAGCGTCAGGATACTCACCCGCAGAGCTCCTAATGCGCAGAAAACTGACTACGGTACTGACCAGGCTAGACCCTATGAGGGTAGAAGACACTGGGAGGAACATCGGGTTAGCGGGCACGAAGAGTTTCGAAATAGGTGCCCCGGTCCATTGCAGAAACTATGCTAGCGCAGGGCCAGCCTGGGTTCCGGGCGTAGTCATTGGGCAAACGGGTCCCGTGTCGTACTGCGTCGAGACCAGCACAGGTCTACTCTGGAGGCGGCACGCGGACCAACTCCGGCACCGGGTCTCCGGAAACTAGAGCGCGGACAGCGCGGAACAGGATTCAACATTAGGTTTCTCCCCCACCCGTTCAGCCCAAGGGGGAGGAGAGGGGGGCCAGTGGTCCCCACCAAGGGGGGAAGGGAATAAGTTTGTCCCCATAGATATCCTGAGGGATACCCCCACAGATAACCCAGAAGATGAGTTTGAGTTTGAGTTACAAAACCGGGGGTGTGTGTTTTGGAGTGGTCCCCCACCCATCCAGGCGAGAAGCGGGGTTTTTCGTTAGCCCCCAGTGCCCCCGGTTTTCCCACAATGGAGTTTACCCCTACCCCAAAAGCCGCGGAACCGCGGCAAGTCGCTAACGAGTCTCCCTCTCCCATTGCAGGACAAGAGACCAGGGAACACAGAAGTGATAGTGCCCCTGGGACAAGCCAGCCAGCCTTGCGCCCAAAACGCGCTTGCAATAAACCATATTGGATGAGAGACTTCGTCTCATCCTAGGGGGGAGGGATGTTGTGTTTGGAATATTGTGCCTTTAAGTAATGTAACACTCGGATGAGTGGATATAATAACCACCAGCTGTAACACTGTAACCTTCTGTATCAGGACGCGAGCTAGTGACCACTAGGGGCGATAGCGAGCGCCCAGCTCACATGGTTCCAATTACCCAAATACCTACAGCGCGGGAAGATTCCCGCCACCACCTCACCTGGACAAGAAGGGCGTGACCGGGAAGGACGTCACGCAGACAGTAGCCAATGGGCTATCGAGGAGCCACATTCAAATGTATAGCCACAGTATATATTGAGCTGTTCATCCGCCATTACCACATGTTCCCCCGGACCATCATGCAATAAAGATGTGTTAAGCCAACCTTTTGGCTGTTTCTATTGTCTTGGTTCTCATACACTAAAGTGCCGCAGGACAGATCTGGCCCTTGGGCCATAGGTTGCCTACCCCTACTCTAGGTATTTCCATAAGATGTTATCCTCTGTAGTGCCCAAAACTCTTCAAATATTTTAAAGACAAAGAGAAGTCTTGTTATCTGGTTTGGAAATGGAAAGGAGAATCAGCGGTGGGAAGGTCTAATGATCATAAGGGGGAAAAGAGTGGGAGAGAAAAGAGTAAGAACATAGGGAAAGAGAAAAAGCAATAAGATTCCTACCCTTGTAAGGCAAAGGCAATGGTTGCCTTTGCCCAAAAGCCAGTAGTATCCGACTTTAGGGTTCAGTGCTCATCTCTGTTTGCAGCCAAAGAGCCAGTGTTGTCTGTGTCTGCAGACGTTTCTGTGGACATGTGGCAAGCATAACTAGACACTAGAGTGCACGGAATGCTGTTTACCTTACCACTGAAGTAGTACCAATTTCTTGTTTTAAAACTGCTAGGTTGGCAGAAGCTGGGACAAAGATGAGAGCTCAATCCGTCATGCAGTACTCTGGTCTCGAACTGCTGACCTGCTGCCTTCCAGTCAATGACTTAACCACTTAAACCTGGGTAATTATAAGAGTGTATACCAGATGACCAAACAGGTAGAAATTATCACTGTGAATTATTCTAGATACAGTATTGTTTAAATCTTGTCCTTCTATTTTTAAAAAATACAATTGTCATCTCCTGTAATTGTAAATGCAGATTTTCCAACTGCACAAGGACCATGTTTGAACAAGCTACATCAAAAGCAAAATACAGTTATGTTTTACTGCTTATTTACAGTTAGTGGCAGAATCTTAGTAAAGTTATCTGTTCCACTGCTTATCAAACTTACATTGTCAATACTGGTGCTTCTCAACCCCCCCGCCCCCCAAACCAGGTTCACAGCAATCCATGAATACTTTCAACACTTCTGAAAGGGCACCTATAATATATGTTCATAGTGCTATGATTTTTTTTTACTCTAATGCCTTTTGTCCAATACAAATCATGCATTTTCCCTCCATTTTCCCAGGTACATATTTATCAGGTTTCTAACTTCACACCTTTTTCCCAACTAGGTATTGTGTGTTTTCTTAAAAATACCTGGTTATACCACATGAAACCCATGCTTACTTAGATGTACATGTAAGCATGCTCAATAGCATGTATCTGAAAATGTTCACAGTTGAATTAATACAAAAAAGAGTGTAAAGTTTATGAAAACACTCAGGATAGCAAAAAACCACAATGCTTCTGTACAATGATGATTCTGGCAATGATTTAATATTTCTATTTTATTGTGTTGTATTATCAGTACCTTGGTCTCAGCCCTAGACAGGATGACAAAAACTGAATTATAAGGGCTGTTTGAATAAAAGTCATATTCTTCTCCTCATATTTATATAACATATGCAATTGGTCTTTTAAACATTCTGAATATTATCCTGCCAGTTAAAAATGAACTGAAATAAGAAAGGCTTCTTTCTACTAATTAAACTGAGCCTCATTCTTTTTCATCCATTTGGTGCTAGATTCTGCTTATAGAAGGTTTTAATAAAAGAGGGATGCATTTGTGTGCAAGTAAACAGGTTTGCTCCACTATCTTGCTGAGACATAATGGACATTCTGTTCTTTGAAATTTCAGTACAAATAAGAAAATGAAAAAGACAAATTGCAGTAATAACAATAATAACAATACAGTGATTGGGAGCCTGTTGTTCCATTTTCATTCACAATGTGTAAAAGTATTCCACAGACAGATTTATAGCACACTGTGTTACATTTTGCTTTCTAACAACACATCCTGAAAAGTATTTGAGTGGATAGATGTTTCTTACAAAATGATGTCCTAAAACATGGGACACAGGTCAATGTATCAAAACATGAGCACAGATGATCCCTTAGAATTAAGCAATAATTCAAGTAGAAATATTGTTCTCAACTAGTAGACAGTGCCAAAGCACAATGCATGAATAGTTCAGTGGCAATAAGATGGAGGCAAACTCAAGTCAAACACAGACCAAAGAAATCATTCCAGTTTATACAGCTGATTCAGGAATTTAGCATTAACAACAAAGAAGACAACAGACAACCACTACTATTACTACTTTTAACAGGGGCTGCAGTGCCTCAGTGGTTAAAAAGCTCACCTTGTTACCTGGAAGGATGGCAAGTCTGCAGTTTGAGACCTGGGTACTGCATGACGGATTGAGTGCCTGTCTCTGTCCCAGCACTTGGGGACAAGAAAGGAGCCTCATTTGGGCGTTCCCTGAGCAGAGTTTCTCCTGCAAAAATCCTTTCTACCTAGAATAATTTCTGACACTAAATTATTATTACTACAGGTGAAACTTGGAAAATTAGAATATCGTACAAATGTCCATTCATTTCACCTAAAAGGTGAACCAAATATATGAGATAGACTCACTACATGCAAAGCGAGAGATGTTATGCCTTAATTCATTATAATTGTGATGATCATGGCGTACAGCGTACATGAGATTATAATTATGGGGTACATGAGATTGGGGGGTTGGGGTTTTCATAAACTGTAAGCCATAAGCATCAATATTATAACAAAGTAAGGCTTGAACTATCTCGCTTTGCATGTAATGAGTCTATCTCATATATTTGTTTCACCTTTTAAGTTGCGTTATTGAACTGAATGAACATTTGCATGATATTCTAATTTTCTGAGTTTCACCTGTACTTTTAATAAGGTAAACTACAACTCCAAACATTCAAATAGCCGCAATTCATCCATTAAATCAAAAAGCCACAATTAACAACTATACTTATCTACTGTTCACAATCAGCAACAGAATTTCTGATACATAAAATGATTTTCTAAAGAAGAAGGTGTCTTCCTTTGAGTGGATGAAATTCCACAATTAATGTATTTCATTGTAATGAGAAAAAATACAGTAAGTATGAATCAGTAGCATGTTTGTGAAAAAAGAAGAGTTAGGTGGAAAAAGATACTTTTTAAAACCAGACATTGTGATACATCTGATAGAAAGCGTTCCTGGGTCAACAGCATCCCATTCCCTGAAATTTCGAGCCAAAGTTAATGAGCACACTTTTCATGATGTCATAGGATGTGGATCCTTATGATGTCATAAGCAACACACTCTTCAGCAACAATTGCAAAATGATATGCATGTGACAAATGATTTGTACAGAGAATGTAATGAATTTAAAGACCAGTGAAGCAATGCTATCAAGGGACTGTTTGGAAAGATTTGCAGGTTGAAACACACAGTGGAAAGCAAGTGCGTTGCTGAAGGAAAAGAATAGTAAGAATACATTTGAATCTGTATGCAGCTCTCTGGCCGACCTGCAGTATATTAGGATACATCCAAAAACTAGGTTTGTAGCATTCAGGGCTCAAACCTGAAACCTGGGGAATGAACTTTAAAATGTGAATCTCAGAGCCAAAGCCTGAGACCCGGCAACTCCATTGCAGTTAACAGCAATCACACCAAACGTTTAGCCTTTAAGGGCAGTCATGTGATGGAAGTATGGAACTATGCTCTGGCCTCAATTCTGTTACTCCAGTCAGATGGATTATTGAAGTACCTGGGTCCATGATTTGGTGAGGAAAAGAAAAATCATACCAGCTGTCACAAATTTAGGGATTTGTTGAAAGTTTAAAGATGTACAGGTAGAGATCCACACCTTAAGCATGAGGGATGGATGGATGACTTCACAGGTTCAAAGAACATGGTTTTATAAGATAAAAAAGAAACAGATATTTCAAATGAGATATAGAGTTCCACTAACAAAGCGGCAAACTTTATGAACTATGATGAAGAATATCATCCAGAAGTAGGCAACATACTCACAAACATTTTAAAATAATTGTGTATTTTTGCAAATATAGTTAAATTTATTATGAAATTATCCCCTAAGTTTGTTAAACCAACGTGAAACAGCATTGTGTTGCTTTGAGGGGGAAAGGAACTTGTTTTACTTTGTGTAAAGAAAAAATAATACACTGTTTAGAGACAGTTTTTTATTTGCCTTCTTGTTGTAAAACTGCAAACAATGGGAGACAATGGCTGAAATCCTGTTGCTGTCACAATCCATGCATAAGGTTGTTGATATCACCAGCAGGGCATTTAAAAAAAACCTGAACATTTTCTATTTCTTTCCCAAAGCCCTAAAGTTCCAATGTGATTTTTTTTAAAATTTCACCTGAGAGTTGTGGGGCAGAAGGAAGAAATTTTTGATTAGTAAAAATCACCGATGCTAGTACTGGCAGTGGCCATTTGCAGTAAAGATTTCCTCCTTCAACTTCATAGCTGACATGGCTTTCAAACAATAAGAACATAAGAACAGCCTTGCTGGAACAGGCCACAGCCCATCCAGTCCAGCATTCTGTCACACACAGTGGCTCACCATTTCCTTCAGAGTATTCCCAAGCAGATGCCTTCACCTGCCTAGGATTCCCTGGAAATGGCATTGAGAGATATCCTGCCTATCTCTCCAACCCGGAGGTTGTCCTTAGGTATCCAACATTATAGCCACTGATACCCTTGTCCTCCATGAACTTGTCTAATCCTTTCTTAAAGCTGTCAAGACTGACAGCTGTCACCACTTCTTCTGGCAGGGAGTTCCATAGACCTGTGATCCTCTGGGTGAAAAAGTACTTTCTCTTATTTGTTTGGGAACTAGTACCCAAAAGTTTCATGGAGTGTCCCCTAGTTCTAGTGTTGTGCGATAGGGAAAACAGGTTTTCCTTATCCACTTTGTCCACACCGTGCATGATTTTATAAACTTCAATCAGGTCATCTCTTAGACGCTGTCGTTGAAGAGTGAAGAGGCCCAACCGTTGCAGCCTCAGATAGTAAGGAAGGTGTTCCAGTCCCCTAATCATTCTGGTTGCCCTCCTCTGCACTTTTTCCAGCTCCATAATATCCTTCTGGAGGTATGGCGACCAGAACTGTACACAGTATTCCAGATGGGGCCTCACCATAGATTTATAAAGAGGCAAAATGATACTTGCTGACTTATTTTCTATACCCTTCCTAATGATCCCTAGCATTGAGTTTGCTTTTTTCACTGCTGAGGCACACTGGGTTAACACCTTCATTGAGCTGTCAACCAGGACACCAAGGTTCCTTTCCTGGTTTGTCGCAGAGAGTTCAGAACCCATCAGTTTATAAATGTAATTGGGTTTTTTTGCCCCAAAGTGCATCACTTTGCACTTACTAGTGTTGAAGCTCATTTGCCACTGTTTTGCCCACTCCCCCGATGTCAAAAGATCCCTCTGGAGCTCCTCACAATCTCTCACAGTTTTCACTACCATGTATAATTTAGTGTTGTCAGCAAATTTGGCTACCTTGCAATTTATTCCTACTTCTACATCATTTATGAAGAGGTTAAAAAGCAGGGGTCCCAGTAATGAACCTTGGGGGACCACATTCTTTACTTCCCTCCACTTGGAGAAGTGTCAATTTAGTGCTACCCTCTGTTTCCTGTCCCTTAGCCAGTTGCTGATCCAGGACAAGACCTGTCCCTTTATTCCATGACTGGTAAGTTTATTCAAGAGCCTTTGGTGCGGGACCTTGTCAAAAGCCTTCTGAAAGTCCAGATAACAATGTCAACTGGATCCCCCTTATCCATATGCTTGTTGACACTCTCAAAAATTCCAACAGATTAGTGATGCATGATTTGCCCTTGCAAAAGACATGTTGGCTCTCCTTTAGCAGCGCCTTCTCTTCTATGTGCCTATTAATTCTATATTTTAGGACGGTTTCTATCACTTTACGTGGGATACATGTCAAACTAACTGGTCGGTAATTTCCTGGATCACCCCTGGATCCTTTTTTGAAAATTGGTGTTACATTCACTACCTTCCAGTCATCAGGCACAAAGCCTGATTTGAGGGAAAGATTATATATTTTGGCTAGGAGATCAGCAATCAACAATGAAAGAGATTACACAGAATTCATGGAAGCCTTGGAACAAAAAAAAATTATGAACTGTTTACTTTCTCAACAATCTCCTCTGCTGATGACATAATCAGTTCTCTGGAGGCATAGCTATGCCAACAGTATCTTTCTTTATTTGTATGTGTGTTGCACAGTTTAAAACTATGGACATATATGAAATATAGATAAAATTTAAATTTGCTTTAAATTTTTAATTAGGAGACATAGGAAGAACTTCCTGGAAGAGTGGAAATATTTTGGGCATCTCCATAGGCTAATCTTTACTGCATTCTAAACCTACCAGCCAGATTTTAGCCTATAGGTTGAAATCTGACAATCAGATTTTGAATTAGCCTATTGAAATCAAAGGAATATAACTTAATTACATCTAACTTGACTTCCATTTTTTCAAATGACCTCCTCTAACAATGATTATTCCAGGCTGGCCAGGTTTTCCTGCTATGATAATAGAGTAAACCAGGAGTGGCCAAACGTTTGGGCCACAGGTTGGTCATGTGGTTCAGTGGGCCAGTCACATAGTTCCTCCAACCAGAAGCAAAAGTAAAACACTCCCACACAAGCACAGAACGCTGCCATAAATGCACCTATGGCTGTCACAAATGCATTTATGATAGCCAAGGGTGCATTTACAGCAGTGTTCTGCACATGTGCAGACATGTTCATCTCACTGGAGCCAGGAAGAGAGCTTTTTCTGTGTCTGCCCCAGCCTTGTGGAACCTCTTACCACCAGAACTGCGTCTTCAGTTGGATCTTCTCCCCTTCAGAAAAATGCTGAAGATCTGGCTATGTCAGCGGGTGTAGGGCATGTTTGACTCTACTGCGCAAGCCCGCTGGCTCGTTTAGCCTGTCCAAGGGATCCTGCTTGTCTTTGTTTTTTTGCTATTTTATTGTGGGTGGGTGGGAGGAGGGGGAGGGTAGTTTTTTTAAATGATAAACTGACTAGTGTTATGTGTTTAATTCTCTCTCTCTCTCTGTGTGTGTGTGTGTGTGTGTGTTAAGTACTGTTTTTAACTGTTTCTGTTTTTTTATGTATGCTGTTAGTCACCCTGACTGGTGTTCCACAACAGGAGGGTGGGATACAAATTTATAAAATAAATAAATAAATGTTTACTTCCAATTCCAGGAGCAGCGAGGGGGGCACAGGCTGGATGATTTGGTTGGAGGCTGGATCTGGCCCATGGGCTGTAGTTTTGGCACTCCGGAGTAGTCTGACAGTGACTCAACATTGAGTGCCAGGCGGCAGTTAACTAACCTGACAACCCTAAGGATTAATGGCTTGGGTGCCAAAGTCCACAGAGGAGGGTATTGGTCACCAAGTGGATTAAATCCCACTTGAATCCATCTTGATGGAGGGCAGCAGCTTCATCAGTACTAGCCTGGAGCTGATGAGGACTTTGTGTGCCAAAAGGTCTCAGGACCAGAAAGTGACTTGCGGAACTAGATTAGTTCCCAGCACACATTATTTTAAATTATAAGAGAAGAAGATTAACACTTAATGTGTAATTGAAGGTTTTAAAAGATGTGAAAAGTGGACTTGAGCCAGTCAAAGTTATTTTTGGACTTTTTTCTAAATTTGTTCTGATAATTTGCAGAACAGAGATGATAAACAATTGGAACAGTATGGGGGGGGGAACCTACTTCGCACACAATATAACAGTTGCTAATTAAGGTCCTAATCATGCAGTTACAGTAGCTGCTGCCAAGCTTTCTGTGCCAAGAAAAAAAGCCCTTTAAGTAGCATGAAAAGAGACTGTAGAGCTAGTAGATAGAGTACACCTGGGAAGAACAAGAGACAGAAAATTGGTTTTAAAAGATCACAAATTCATTAAACAACTTGCATTACTGTGTACAACCAATGGTTTAATTCAAGGAGTCCATTTTTCAGTCGCCAGAACATGTGAACTTCCATGAGGTATTCTGTGTTCTAATTTGGAGTATTTCACCTGCTCCTATGGGCTTGACTACACTGGTATTCTACACTAGTCACACTGTCTGGACACAGAGATCACAACAAACAGCATTTTGCTCCTCTTCCTACCTTCTAGGAGTTTTTCAAAAAGTCACTCTACACATAGACCTGATTCTCAGCTGATTGGGGAAGCCCTCTCCCAATCCTCTGAGAAGTGGGTTCTTTAAATCATGGCTCTATTTTATCACACCCCAAGGGGACAGAATAAAAAATAGTCTGACTATTTAGTTGATTGGAGTCCCAAAATGAGATGGGTTATGGGCAAGTTGGGGCAGATTGGCTTGATTGATGTATGCACATGATTAGACTAATCTGACCAAACCTGACCCAACTCACACCACCAAAAAGCGTGCAGCCTCTGTGCCTCCCTTCAGATAGGAAATATCTGCTGAGGTACTGACAATGAGGGTGGAATTTGGAATAGGTAAAGGTAACAAGGAATGGTCACCTTTGCTCAAAAGCCAATCATATCTGACTCTAGGGCGTGGTGCTCATCTCCATTTACAGCCAGAGTGCAAGCTCTGTCTGTATCTGCAGATGGTTTGGTAGACATGACGAGACACCGGAGCACACAGAATGCTGTTATCTTCACATTGAGTGGCTATTAGAAGTAGGAGAAAGAAAATCACTGGACAAGGAACAACATTAAAGGAAGATATAACTGAGAATCTCAACCTCCTCTATGTCACTTGGAGGACCTTGAATAGGTTGAGGGTTAGAGTCCCTAAATGCAAGACCAACATGCTCAAGTGAAGGGCTGCTGGCGGGCAACAACACATGGTGTGAATGTGGAGAGATACAGATTTCTGCTCATTTACTGGCCTGCCCATTGCTGCCAGAGGTACGCACCGATGAAGACTTGGGTTTGGGCAATGACAAAGTGAAGAAAGTGGATTCATTTTGGCAGTCCAGGGTTTGATCAGAACACGAATGAAGAAGAAGACTGAAGCAGTACCTGTTTATCTACTTGCAATTTCTTGCTTTTGACCTGCTAGGTTGGCAGGAGCTGGGGCAGAGATGGGGGTCACTCTGTCATGCAGCTCTCGGGTCTCAAACTGCTGACATGCCGACCTTCCAGTCATGACATTCAGTGTCTTAACCACTAAGATACCACAGTCCCCTGTTACGCTCTTAGGTAAAAGTAAAGATTGCCCTTGCTTGAAAGCAAGTCATATCCAATTCTAGGGTTTACTGCACATATATGTTTACAACCAAAGAGCTGCAGATATTTCTGAGGACATGTGGCAGGCATGCCTTGACAACAGAGTGCACAGAATGCTGCTCTTACACAGATACAAATGACCTAGGATTCTATCTTTATCGACTAATATCTAAAGACCATTCACTCACACAAAAAATATGCCTCATACTTGAAAAATGTTTCTCTGTATATGCATTTGAGCACTGTTTAAGTATTTTTATGCAGAGAACATAGAAAGAAGTCCTACCTTTGGAAGAATGTGAGATGGAAAAGATACATTAGGATATACAATGTTCACACTCACAATTCCTCCTAATGGAGTCTTTCTCAATGGAGATTGACTCATTAGTGCTGGACAGAGGCAGTTTTAAGTCAGAATATTCATTAGTACAGTTGGTTATGTGTTTTCCAATTGACATAAATGATAGCAAATTATTGATACAGGCAAAGACAAGAAAGAAAAATCATAGATAAGAGATGACACATTAATCTTGCTGGCTAGGAAGGACAAGAAACAGGTAATCAGATCCAGTAACAAGTTTACCTCACAATCTAGATTACAGCATTAATTTTCTGAAGGCATAGGATAGCAAAAGGGATCCCCAGGAAGCTTCAGAACCAGGAGGCGGGGGGCAAGATTTTTAAAACTTAATTATATTAATTAGTTCTACTCTTCTACTAACAAATCACCACTTTGTTCATTATCTTATCCTCTCTTGGTCATGGGGTCCTACATTAATGTGTCAGTCGCATACTCTCATCTTTTCAACCCAGAATAATTTCTAACACGAAATTATTATTATTATTCAGATAACTAAGGAAGTGGGCTTGATCCACACAAGTTCTTACTAAAATGTAGCAGATAACCTTTAAGGAGCCACAACATTTTCATTTCTTAGTTGGACTACTTGCCTTCCAGTCATCAAGTTCAGCATCTTAACCACTAAGGCACCTCAGTTCCTGGAATTTAGAATACATTTGCACAAATGAAGCTGGTTTTATAATGTCTGACTTCTGCTCTTAAGGTTTTGATTTTTAAATCTCAGGAAATGGGATGGTGCTGTTCTGTAGTCTTACTGTAGCCCATTCCTCTACTTCACAGTGCTGTTTTAAGATGTTTTAAGGAAAAACATCTTGTGTGCAAGATGAACAGACAACCCTGTGCTTTGAGGTTTTCCTGTTAAGGTATTCACAATATAATCTGGAATTATTTCTATACAATGTCTTGCAGGCATATCACGGACACTTTGCAGTTATGTAACATGCTGCAAAAAACCTAGAAGAGTCACATAAAATTATTATCCTCTTTTACGCATGCATCAATAGACATCAGATGGTATCCTGTTGCCTAAACATGGAGCAAAAGGGAAAGCACATCAGTATTCCCTCTGCTCAGGCTGGCTCCTGTTCAGTTTGGTTTTTTACATGTGTACAAAGAAAGTAGACATCCCCAGCTCCCCAAATTCTACTTTTTTGGTTCTGGTTTGCCAGTGGCTCCTTAGCTCTGACCTCTTTCACTGGTTTCTGGCTAGCTTCTGCTTCCTCATTCATTTTGGACAGCTGCCTATGGCTCAGCTCTGACAGACAGTTAATAGTAATTTATGTAGTGGCAGTGTTATCTCTGTAGCATTTTCAAGTGCTTTCTTAAATCTTCTGCCAAAAGCTTGAGAACAGGGGCACAATGTGTAGAAATAACTTCCTTCCTCTTTCAGCCACTGAATTGCAGTTTTTGGCTATAAATCCAAGTACACAGGATTATACTCTCTCCCAACACTTCAGCCCAATAATATACCATATGGTCAGTACATACTATTGAAATCTGAAGAGAAAAATGGAGACTGTCTCTTCCTTCAAATGAAACTGAAGGAGATGAGGTGAACACTGCCAGCTGTGTATTTGATTTGGGCTTTTATAGGTTTTATTTATATAATTTTTCAGACTTCAGGGAAAGCAATCTTGAACCTGAAGACTGGGATGCCAAGAAGAGCTTTTCTCATCCACTTCTTTGAATATGTGAAGGGTGATTTTTGTCAGGATCATTGAGAAAAGGTTCAGATGACTTTAGGAAAAAATCCCGCGATACAGTACTTTCATAAAAGATGCATTTAGTACAATATGCAGTTAGGTGCTAAGAATAGTGTGTGGGGTGGGAATGAAAATCATGTTTGGCATTACAGCCTTATGACAGTGGAAAGAATAACACATTCATTATGGTACAATACAGTACAGTTGGTCATTATTAATGTTCCACAAGACTCTTTGTTTTTGTTGTTGTTGTTTTGCTTTTATTCTTTCCTGCAACAGACTAATATGGTTACCCCTCTGCGAAATGCTTAGAATGGTTCATTTGAAAACAAAGAAAAGAGTAATGTCCCAAACCACCTGTCATGTTTGCTATCTAATTGATGTTCCTGTTTAATAGTGCTTCAGAATTATTATTTTTGATAACCTGCCAATTTTCTGTTTGTAAATTGTATTAGTGAAGTTTATTAAAGGGGTGGAGAGAAATGCAACCTGCTTAGAAGGAAAAGAAAAATCAAAATTATGAAATCGGTGGTCTAGACTACAGCATAATACTGTATATTGACAAAGGACAAAATCTAGCAGGCAGATCTCATGTATACATTCTGTTACAGAGAATGGGAAGCATAGTGGAGCATTTCTAGTCAAAATGTGCCTTCTTATTGTTAAGTTCGATCTGGATTTTTCCATACCTGGAGCAGACAAACGAGAGCTGAGGATGATTGCTTGCACCAATGCCTACAATAGACAATGCTTCTCTGTGCATTTAATGGTGTAGTTACAAGACTGGGGTGGCTTAGTGGTTAAGATGCTGAACTTGACAACTGGAAGGTTGGCAGGTCAGCAGTTCAAGACCCAAGTACTGCATGACAGAGTGAGCTCCCGTCTCTGTCCCAGCTCCTGCCAGCCTAGCAGTTTGAAAACAAGAAATTGCAAGTAGATAAATAGGTATCACTTTGGTGGGAAGGTAAACAGTGTTCTGTACACTCCGGTGTCTAGTCATGTGTGCCACATGTCCACGCAAACATCTGCAGACATAGACAGCACTGGCTCTTTGGCTCTTAACGGAGATGAGCACCAAACTTTAGAGTCAGATAAGACTGGCTTTTGAGCAAGGGTGACCTTTACCTTTACCTATTGATTTTAACAAACAGGATTTTGAATAATTGCCATAAAAATTATCAGATACAAAGGAGTAATGGGATTCTGGTATATAAAAATTTTGGTGAAGGGGAAATTATAGCAGGCATGCTCCTTTTGCAAGATTGTGGCCTTATTTACATTTACAACAAAATGAGTGCTAGAACCCCAAAATAGACTAAATTGAACCATTTGGCAGTCAAATAGACTACTTAATACTGTAGGGTGTTTTTTTTTGATATTTTTAACACTCTTCTACTATATATCTTAATGAAAACTGGCACACTAGATGAAAAGTTCTAATATATTTGAAAAAAGTGGTGTCTTCTAAGAAAATGTAATCTCTTGCCAGCAATCTGAAATGGCTCAATGACTTTTAGATCCTCCTTCTGCTTCTATGTGTGTTGATTGTTGCACGCAACTAGTAACAGATGAAAATTTCATCTGGTTCACATGTTCAAGAGAACTGTTAGGGTATTTGTCCCATATCATGGTATTGTATAAGATACATGTCCCTTTAAGATGCTCCTGCATACTGTGTTCAGCTGATTGTAGTTAGAGAGTGACTTTGCAGAAAGGCTACTATAAAATTACCACTCTCTCAGCCTTTGTGTTGTCTGACAACTGCCTGGAAGGACTGAACCATTGTTGACTGCTTGCAGAAAGGACAACATACCTCGGAGGAAGACTAAGCCAGGATGCTGTACTTGGTAAACCCAGCTGAGATACACTGAACTCAGCACACTTGATCCAAGAAGCTGTAAGCTGGAGACTGGAACCTTGCCAGCTAAACCTTTCCTGCCAAACTTTGGAGGGGCCGGAACTCTTCACCGTAAGCACAACCTCTGCAAAACTGTGTGTGTGTACGCATGTAGATGTGCTCCTTATCTGAGAACTGTAAACTTGCCAAGAGCGAAGCTCTACTACAACAATCTTTTGTTTACTTTACACTGGCCTTGATGGACTGACTCTCTTTGCCATGGTCAGCTGTTAAAAGTTTAATGGTTATATTTTTTACACCAGAGACGTATCTGTTATTTTTCTGTTATAATCAAAGCTGTTCAAATGCATGCTGAAGTAAAGCTTTTCCTTTCCTTTGAAACTGACTTTGTCAGTTACTGCCTTTCTGGGTGTGTAGGAAAACTAAGCAGCCACATTCCGCTGACGCTATAGCTTGCCGCTAAGCTCTGCTGTTGCACCCACACTCAGACTAAATCCTAATAAGAACTACTCCAGAATGTCTCTACATAACACAGTTCTGGTAGTTTAATATCATTTTAAATGCATAGTGCCATTTTAAAATTGGGACTGTGTCATTTCATGCATTACAGGATTCAATAAAATGAAGCTGCAGCAATTCAAGTGCTACCAAACCGATTTAACCATGTAGCCCACACACATTCATTTCTGCTTTCAAAATCTGTACAGCAGGTCAAGGGCTCCTGAGCATTGTTATCCAAAAAGTAATGTTTCTAAGCTCAGCCTAGTTTGCATTTCCCATATCAGAATTCAATTATCCTTCGGACTGCACACTTTGCTGAAAGTTATGATCATACCAGTCAAGCAAGGCTCCGCAAAATACGGGAAATTACTGCGCATGTGTGGATGCGCATGTGCAGTATAAACCGTTTGTGCATGCACACCGTGTCCGTCATGCACAGTGCATGTGCACCGTGTCCATGCATGTGCAGTAACCCGTTTGTGCATGTGTACGGTGGCCATGCATGCGCAGTAAGCCCTTTCCCTGCCATTCAAATATGGGACAGTGGTAGGAAAGGGGAGGAACGAATGCAGAAAAATGGGAAATCCCGGCCAATACGGGATACTTGACAGGTATGGTTATGATCAGTCCTAGCACAAGCATTTTGTACAGTACATGTTTTGTGCAAGTTTAAATGTGAATTTAGGCATGAATGGCATAAAGGAATTCAACATTCATGTGGAAACTGGTCAGAACAGATTTCTGAATGAATGCATCCAAAGTTGCTCGGGACTTGAAACAGATTGATTCTTCTATTTCTAAGCATAACAGTTGGAAGAAATCTAAGCCTAGCTTTCACCTCCTGTTATATGAACAAGAAAGAGAAAACATGTGCTGTACTGATTTCTCAACATAACGTTTGACATTAGAAATGAAAGTTGGATATAAAAGGAAGCAATATGTGAAAGGCTTGAGCAGCTTAACCTTGTAGTAAGTAATAGTTATTGATATCATAATGAAAGGACCTTTTGAGAAGCAAGATAAACACACATCTTGTTAAATGCCACCTCCCCTCCCGCCAATTTATCAGATACTAAAAAAAAAATCAGGAAGATTGACAGGCTTTCAGTTGCATTTGAAACGAATTCAGTATTGATATTGAAAGAGAAATGCCACTCTAATTTGAAACCTTTATTTTCTTTGACAAGTCTCCAGAAGTGAATTTCATACTACACCAGTCTGTGAAATCTATTAAATTTGAAATATGCTGCAAACTTTCAGTAGGGGGTGGTGGCAGAATCATGTGTCAAGAAAAATGGGTTTCTGCTTCATTTGAGGCACACAGAAGATTATAAATAAGGTACAGGAAGGCAAGAAAAACTGTCCTGAAAGTCAGGTCACGTCACTTGTGTTTGATGCTGTGGGCTGTGGAGCAGTTATGGTAAAGGCTTGGATTTGACTGCTGAACAAACATGTGTGCTACATGCAAAAGGGCAGGATGCTGTCTTGATTATACACAATCAGTTTTCTGTTAGTGAAATGTCATATTCTACCATTTGTACCATGTTTGTTAGATTTATATACAGCCTGATTATTTATAAACCATGATCGAGGTGGTTTAGATAAATAAAAGATTAAAATCCCACCCAGCATCCCAACCCAACACACCAAAATTTAAAATAAACACTAAATATAATGCAAGAAAGAAAGAAAACATAAATCAATGAAAACAACAAAACCAATAGTGAACTTTGGAATAAGTCATAAACAGATGGAACAAAAACGACTAAGGCAAGGGAATAATGTTGGAGAAAGCTTTCTCAAAAAGCTCTGATTTCACCAGTTTATTGAAGACTAGCTGATTGCCAGGCCTTGCACGGGAGGACCCAACCGGTTCTGAGGAGATGCCCGGGTCCGTCTCCCCTGCCTCAGTGCTGGGCCCTTGCCCAATGTACCTGGCCTCCTTCCTCTTCCTCGTGTTTAAATTTATGGGCCAGAGAAAGTGTTATTTAAAAGCAACTTCATGTTTGTTTTTAATTAAGCCATGTTGATTACCTGGCCTTGCGTTGTTTTTATAATATTTATTTATTTAAAGGAAGTGTGTGTGTGTGTGTGTGTGTGTGTGTGTGTGTGTGTGTGTGTGTGTGTGTGTGTGTGTGTGTGTGTGTGTGTGTGTGATATGTGCTTCTGCGTCTCTGCTGGGTATGTTAATGTCCTTTCTTGTTTGCTGCTGCTTACTTTCTGTACAGTGTGCTCCTTGTGATGTCTCCTATGTTGCTCCCTGCCGTGTCTTTAGTGTGTGTGCTGTTATTGTCCTTACTGTGGTATTCTGTTGGCTGTCCTTGCTGGGTATCTTTTTGTGCTGGTCTGTGTGCTGTTGGTGGCTCGGTTGTTTTTGCCTGTGTTGTTGGTGTCACTGTAGTCGCTGGCTGCCTCTGTGGTAGAGTGACAGTTATGACAGTTGAGTATGTTTATGCAGAGAACTGCACGCTGATTGGCCTGTATGGCTCAGAACTGCAAGATGATTGGTCCTGGCTTTTTCTTCCAATTTGGGGGCCATAAACCCCAAAAATTTGTTCCAGACCACTGTAGTGCTGATTGGGCCACTCCAATTTACCTTTGTGCCAAGTTTCACTGGGATCGGCTCAGGGGTGTGAGAGCCTTTGTGGGCCTTACAACACCTGACTTCTGTTATATATATATGTAGACTAGCATAGTTTGCCCAGCAGTGCCGGGCATTTTTAATGTGTGTGTTGGTGGTTAGGGGTGGTTTTGATGTGTGTGCACATGTGTAAACACACACACACACACACACACACACACACACACACACACACACACACACACACACACACACACACACACACACACTGGGCTGGTTTGAAATTTGCAGCCCAGTAGGTAGATGTGTGTGTGTATATGTGTGTGTGTGAGAGAGAGAGACAGAGAATGAGAGAGAGGGGGAGGGAGAGAGAGAATGAGAAAGAGAGAGAGAGAGAGAATGAGAGAGGTTGGTCTTCCTCGGAAGATGGGGGCCGTAGTTTTCGGCCTCTGTCCTCCATGGAAGGGTGGTTTGGCTGGCGCCGGGGAGGATGCAGGGTCGAAGGACCCAGCCAAGGCATCCTCCCTGGGTGAACGGGGAGTGCACAGCGGGTGCCTTTGGTGCCCTTGTGTTCCCCACCACCCGGTGAGGAGGCAGTGGCCGGGTCCTTTGGCCCTGTGTCCTCCCCGGGTGAACAGGGAGTGCATCTCCCTGCTGCCTCACCGAAGCCTGGGTTGGGGGGGAACAGGAGGGTATCCTCCCCCCAGCAAGTTAGGAGGAGGCTTGTGTCAGCCTCCGAGGCTGTGGGTAGAAAAACATTTCTCCTCGCTGCCTTGCTGAAGCCTGGGTCGGGGGGAACAGGAGGGAAGCAGCAATTTGTCTTCCTTGGAAGATGAGGGCCAAAGTTTTCAGCCTCCATCCTCCTAGGAAGATGAACCACTTCCCTACAGGAGATAGAGGCTGAGAACAGTGCTCTGTGCTCAGCTTCCATCTCCTGTTTTTAAGCGGTTCATCTTCCTCGGAAGATGGGGGCCGAAGCTTTCGGCCTCTGTCCTCCTAGGAAGATGAACCGCTTCCCTCAGAGACACGGAGGCTGAGAACGGTGCTCCGCTCTCGGCCTCCGTCTCCTGTAAGGAAGCATAAAAGTTTCTCCCCGGGAGACGGAGGCCTGAGAAAGGAATGCCGTTCTGGGCCTCCATTTCCCTGAGGGAAGCTTTTTGCCAGGCTTGTGGAGAGAAGAGGGTCTCCCCCTTCTCTCTGCAACCCTGCCAAAGCCACAGCGGGGCCGGCGCCGGCCTTCGTTGCCGGCTGGGGAAGTGGACATGGTCGTGGCAGCGTTTTTTTTATTTCTGCATATCGCGCTTTCCCGGCCTCCTTCGCGGTTGCATCACTCAGCCTGATTAGCTGAGGGGTGGCATGGCACGAAGGAGGCTGGGAAACATAGTTTTTATTTTTTTGGTCATCTTCGTGGGGCGGCTGCCCCACTCTTGACAACCGGACCCTTGCAGCGATGCTCCAAGGGTCTTAAGGTAAGTGTGGGCAGCTTGGTTTGGGATGGTTGGGCTGAGTGCGGGCGTGCATGCCAGACACCAATGGTTAACACACGATTTTATAGGTAAAGATTTGGTGGGGGGAGGCCTGGTGAACTTCCAAAGGAAGAGAATTCCGTAAGGACAGTCAAGAAGGCCCAGTTCCTTATTGATGCCTTCAGTGACTCTTTTGTTGTGGCCACCCATAACTGTGAGGCTGGGGAGGAGCGGGCACCCCAGGATCTTTGGGAGAGACCCTTCAACAGATATTAAGGTCCCAAACTGTTTAGGGCTTTGTATGTCAATACCAACACCTTGAATTTGCCAGTGCAGACAGGACAGGACAGGGTCAGAAAAAAAATATGATGAAATTTCTGAGCCTTGGGAACTAACTGAACCACTGCATTCAGGACCCTTTGAAGATTCCACACCATTTTCATGTAGAGAATATTACAGTAAGCAATTTTTGAAATTAGCAGTGATGAACTAATGCTGCCAGAGACTTTCACTCCAGGCAGGGGTATAACTACGCAAAATGCCAAAGATTGAAAAAAGTGGATCTGGCCACATCTGCTATTTGCTTCTCGATTGAGAAAGCTGGGTCGAGTGTAACACCCAAGTTATGGACCTGGTCTTTTAGTGGGAATGTAACTGGACCAGGCAAATTACCCCTTAACCGATCTAGTGGGCCTCCAAACAACAAGATATCTATCTTGTCTGGATTCAATTTAAACTTTTTAGTCCTTGTCCAGTCCACTACCAAAGCCAAATGGCACTCTAGAACCCAGACAGCTTCTTTGAAGATAATGTAAAAAAGAGATAGTGTTGCATATCACCAGCATATTTATGCTTACTTATCTCTGGATCACCTTCCCCATTGTATGTACCATCAGATTTATATCACCATTAAGTCATGGCTGAGTTAGGCCTAAAAAAGCCAAGTTAATGCCCTTGCTTCTTATATTAGTATTTAAAAATTGCCCATTCAGTATTGCCTTTGTGTTTGCTTGTTTGATAAACTACTGTTTATTTCCAGGATAAGATTTGATAGTATCCATATTTTATGTGCAGAAGAAAAATTCTATAAAAATGTCAGTATTCTCATTAAATGTGCCATATAGAAAAGTCAAGAAGATTGAACATTGATCTTTATTTATGGGCTGAACACAACTTAGTCAGTGTAGCATCCTGACAACCTTCCACATGGAGTGTGAAATGTGACTTTCAAAAAATAGCTTAGGAAGCTAACTGCAGTGTTCCACCATAAAACTCTGGATGACATACTGGATGAAGTAGTCTGCCTGCAATGCCCTTGGGCTGAAAAGCAACTGGAAAACTGCCACCAGGGTTTGCCAAGCTGTGCTTTAAAGAGAGCCTTCAGCAATGTGGGATGCTTTTAAATGCTTCTGATTCACTTCATAGCTGTCCCTCACCAATGAGGAGCCCATTAAGGGAGCACCAGACCTTACATGGGAGAAAGAGAGGTGCCTCTATTGTAGAAAAACTGGACGTTATGCCAGCATCTGCCTAAGGGCACAAGAAACCATCATGATAAACTATCCTCCCTAAACCTAGATGGGCCCCTAGGACTGGAGTGGACATGCTTGACTTTATTTTAAGCCCCAAGCCAGACTTTTCACCAGAAGACCACTGAGTGTTGTCTTCTTAGTGTGGATCCAGTAACCAGATTTTAAGATAATCAGAGGAGAGCTTTTTCTTGAGCCAGCCACTCTCACATGCAAATTTCATGAGAACACAAGACAGGGCCTTCACTGCTGCTCCTCCAAAGCTGTGGAATTTCCTCCCATGGGAGGCCAGGTTGGCCAACTCTTTGCTGTCCTGCCAGCAACCAAAGATTTTTCTCTTCAGGCATATCTTGTTGAACTCATTAATAACATGATTTTCTTCTCCTCCTCCTCCTTCTTGTGCCATCTCCGATTCCGAATACAGTATAGGCGATCATCATGGCGATCAGCCATGAACATTGTCCTGAAAATGTAACACAGTGGCCTTCCATCATTCTGTATCACAGCATGACAACTGTACCACTGATCCAATTCCACAAATCACTTTCTGGTCCTGAGCCCTTTTGGCACACAAAGTCTTCATCAACCCCAGGCCAGTACTGATGAAGCTGCTGCTCTCCATCAAGATGGATTCAAGTGGGATTTAATCCATTTATTGACCATCACCCATCCCTGTGGACTTTGCCATCTAAGGCTGCTAGTCCTCGGGGTTGTCAGGTTAGTTACCCACCACCTGACGATCAACGTTTAGTTGCTGGCAGTATGGTCTACTCTATTACCATAGCAGGATAACCTGGCCAGACTTGGTTTAACAGGACAGAGGTTACATTTCTTTTTTTAATATTGTAATTATAAATTGTATCAGATCAGTGCAGCCACCTACTGTTGTAGTTCTTTCCCACCCTGTCTTCCATCATTGCCTCCAGTGACCCCTAACCATCCAGACCAAATCCCCTTGTTCATTTTCCCCCAGTGCTTCAGGACAAAACAGGGGATATGAATATGTGCTGGATTTGTGCTGCAAACAAAACTAGGGTTGATTTTCATATCTCATAGATGTGTGGGAAATAATCATGCCTCCAAGCTGATTTATCAGTGCTAGCTAGGAAGGACTCTTGTGCTTTCCACTGAGGGAATGGGGAGCAGAGTGATGTCATGCCACGAGTGATGTCATGAAAGGATGAAAGCCAGGCTAACATACCTCAACAAGAGTGACTATATGGGGGGGGGGAGCAAGTACCATAGCCGCTTCCTGAAATACTGGAGGATGATTTTTCAGAAACAAAGAGAGCCATATGATCTTTACACAATACAAATGCAGGAGCAAGGTGATATCTTTATTGGATCGCAGAAAAGTAAACACTACATGATAGACAGAACTAACAGCTAGATTACATAAATTTTAAGTAATACTAATCTACAAATGGAGTCATGGTGGTTTAGTGGTTAAGATGCTGAGCTTGACAAACAGAAGGTCGGCAGGTCAGTAGTTTGAAACCCGAGTGCTGCACGATGGATTGAGCTTCTGTCTTTGTCCCAGCTCCTACCAACCTAGCAGTTTTAAAGCAAGAAATTGCAAATAGATAAATAGGTACCATTTTGGTGGGAAGGTAACAGCATTCTGTGTGCTCCGGCATCTAGTCATGGCTGCTACATGACCATGAAAATATCTGCAGACACAGACAGCATTGGCTCTTTGGCTGTTAACAGAGATGAGCACACACCCCCCCCCTTGAGTCAGACCTGACAGGATTTCGAGCAAGGTAGACTTTAATCTAGAAACAACTGGGTAATGTATAATTCTCTATTTCCCTTCACAACTATAACACATGTATGTGCATGACGTTTTCCAGAAGATTTTAACTTTTTCGGTCAAATCAGGCTGAAAATAGAATGCATGAAACCCATTTTGGCTGTAGTACAGCAGTTTAACCACTGTGGCACCAGGGATCTAGTAAAGGTTTGGGTTTTTTTTAATAGGAAAATGAAAATGAGTGATATGGGACTGTGAAGGAGTGCAGTAGAAGGAAACTAGAGATGCAATGGTTTTCTTGTTCTTGATGCTTTCCCAAGGACTCCCCACCTAAATCAGCAAGATTTTCCAATTTCCACAATCTCATTTTAAATCTTTTTGTTTTGTTTTCCCCTCTTGTTCTGCACAAGAAATCTCAAATTTTGCACAGATTAATGCCCGTTCTTATGAATTCTACAAAGGAAACATGCCTCTTTGCATAGAAATTGTAAGAATCCTATGCAGCCTGGCATTTCCTCCAGAAAAAAATGATATGGAAAATCTAAGTAATTCTGTGGAAATTGTGTAAGATTTTGTAGGGGGAAAGATCTCATGCACAGATTCTTACTGTGAGGAGAAAAGAGTGGATTGCTTCCCACTCCTTCACATGTTGGTCTCTCTCCAAAAAAGGAAGGATACAAGATTTACATTCCTTCTGCTGTGTATGAATTTCTCAAGGAAATGGTAATGGGTGTGATCTGTGGCTTACAGTGGCAAAACCATAATTTAAATATGTGATCACATTTGAAATGATTTTAAAAACATTTGACAGGAACTGGTTCTGTTTTACCCTATAACAAACTCCCATGAGCTTGAAATCAAAAGTTCTTGCCTGTCTAGGATAGGTTATACTGTAAATGTCACTGCAGGATATCTGCCATGTGGTATACATATAACTAAAGATCTCAGGGAAAATAACAAATCTTCAGCCAAATCCTTTCCCTACTTTCATTAACAGCAAACCTTGTTCATGGTTGCAATCTAAGTGTGACATTTTTGTTTAATAAGCACTGAAGATTGGGTTTTTCCCCCCAGACCCATGCTGATTATAAGAAGCTATTTGGCTTTCCATTTGTGTGCCTGAGTTTCAAAAAACCAGATACTAGGTTGTAGAACTCACAACAGTTGATGGTATGATCCAATCTAAACTTTCTGTGTTTAGTAAAAAGGTACTTTAGTAAAAAGGTACTTAGATATTTGTTTGTATTATGTCATATATTTTACCTAGCTGGATATTCCCTCAAAACTTTTTTCATATTAACAAGAAAGAGTAGGGTGGATGGAAGACAGCAATAGCATGCTTTCTTTGACATACAAAGATGTCAAAAGGTTACACAGAAATTGGAACATAAAAAGAAACTTGAAACATCCATGTACCACTCTTTTATAAATACACTACCAATGTTCCATGTTAGAGAGGCTTTCACCATATCAGACAGTATATAAAACAAAATTAAGAAAAAAACAAAGGCGTAAATGGTATGGCACTTTAAAGACTAACTGCTACATTTTAACATTAGCTTTAATGGATCAAGTCCACTTCTTGATTTATGAACTTTGTGAATGTTTATCATTTGATGAGATTTCCTTAGGAATTTTGGTTGATCTCCACCCTTCAATGCCTGTGGATGGCCAGAACCATAGAATCAGAGAAGGTAGGAAAGAGTGAAGTTGGCAGGGAGAGAGTGAAGGGTAAATAGTCAAAAGAGCTTCTGTATTGGGAGTGAAACTTCAGAGAGTGAGTAGTCTGAAAAATTAACTTTTCAAAGCTCTGGATTATGGGATAGGCAATGCCTGATTCAGTGACTGTCCTAGTGGTGCAGTGGTTAAACTGCTGTCCTGCAACCAAAAGGTTATGAGTTCGATCCTGACCAGGACTCAAGGTTGTCTCAGCCTTGCATCCTTCCAAGGTCAATAAAACGAGTACCCAGCATGCTGGGGGCAAATCCTAATTAACTTGTGAACTGCCTAGAGAGTGTACTAAGCGCTATTGGGTGGTATATACAGGTAGATGTGATTGCTTTCCTTTTGTTTTTTGGCTTCCTAACTCGTAGCTCAGCCACTGAGATATATGCTGCCTAGAAGGCTGGCATCTTCCTTATTAAACACAGTAAAACCCTGGCTAACACTAAAACTTGGTTCCACAAGTCTTAGTGTCATCCGATTTTTAACGTTATCCAATGCATGTTAAAATCCTATGGGATGAATCGCATAATGTTAAAACTCCATAGAGATACATTGTAACTGGCACAGGCTTTAGCGAACGTTATCCGATGCATCCCATAGGATTCAAACGTTATGCAATGCAATTTCCCCCCCCCTAGATTGAAAGCGCGGCGCCAAAATGGCCGCCGCGCTCTTTGCGGGCCACCCCCACCCGGACTCAGACATCCGGGTGAGTTAGGGGGCGTGGCCACCCCTCTATAAAAGGGGTGGCCACGAGGCAGCCGAGCTGCCATTTTGGAAAAGCGACGGAGAGGAGAAGTTTTTCTCCGTCGCTCTTCGTCTCTTTCAGAGAGCCGCGCTTGGCTGCAAAGCCTTAGCGGGATCTTTGCTTATCAATCTTCGGCTTTCCAGCCATCGGGTTCTGATCCCTGGAAAGGGATCGTGTTTTCGTTATGCCTCCTAAGAAGAAGGCTATGGCGACTCAGGCTCGCCCAAACAGGAGGCAGCAGTCGGGTCGGAGGACCGCGACTGCTCCCCCGCAACAGGACTCCTTACCGGAGGCACCCACCGGGACCGGTGGGATGGGGCAGCTTAGGCCATGGCCCGCGGCTCTCCAGCCTCAGACTGGCCCTACAGGGGCTTCGGCCCCCGGCCCGCAATTGCCGGCCATGGGATTTGAGCATGGGGGAGGGCCTGGTGCGGTTGCACAGCAGGGCTTACCCCCGGCCCCTCATGTGCCGGAGTTTTGGGCATGGCCCTATTTGGGGCATGGCTCTCAAGTCGGGGGCCCTGGACCATTGCCCAGTGGGCCGTTCGGTCCACCTGGCCCCCTTTATGCAGGGGGATCTGCGACGGTGGATGCATTATTGGCCCGCATAGCGGCGCTAGAGGCATCCCTAGGGATCACCAATAACCCCATGGGGGGGGCTTCATTGCCATCTGGGGCCCCCTTTTGCCAGCCTGCTACCACGACAGCCACCACTCTCCAGCAGGCGGCCAGTTGGGTTGAGTTGCTTGAGGCGCGCAGGCCTGTGCCCACCGCGGTCTCGCAGCTCCCCGTACATCAGGAACTGCAGACAGGTAGTGGTCGGATGTGTTCTCAGAGCTCGATTTCGGTTGCAAGCTCCGACGCCCGCCGTGGGCCGGAACCCCCAGTGGGGGCGGCTCACGGGGGTGCACCCAGTGAGTATCAGGTTCAAGCTAATGTTCCCACAGCACGCTCCACTTCCGGGGATAGGTTTCAGTGGCCATGGCCTCGTAATGTCGGGGCGGGTGGGCATCAGTTCCCAGCTTACCCGGGTGCAGCTTGGTCCCATACTGGCATAACATTGGGCGGGGGGTTTCCGCCCCCGGGGCTGCACCGGGTGTCGCAGGGACGGTCCAGGCTCCTCTCCTGATACCCCGTGTTAATACTGTGCCGGTGTCGGCATTGCCGACGGCCGGGTATTCCTTGCCCCTCAGGGATCATTTGGCCCAGGCCACAAGGGAAAAGATTTGGCAGGGGGAGTATGTCAATATTTTCTCCCTATTGAACAGGGAACCCACCAAGGAGGAGAAAGAGGGGCAGGATGAGAAGGACAAAGAGCTGTCTCGCCGTCGCAAGCCACCACGCACCTGGGCCAACTGGTTACCCGCATATCTCATCTATATGGCGGTGTATCTCAGGGCTCGGCCTGACCTGGCCATTCCTATGGTCCAATATTTGGACAATATTTACAGGGCAATGGTGGATTTTCCTGGCCCATCGTGGTTGGCTTACGATGAGGAATTTAGAATGAGAGTGCCCTTACACCCGGAGATGAGGTGGGATGAGCCATGTCAAAAACTGTGGCTTTTATACATGACCCCCACGCGCCCGGCGCCTGGGGAGAGGTACCATTGTGGCCATGCGGTCCAGCGAGCTGCTCCAACACAGGCTCCCCGCCAGCTGGCGGGGCAGGGGGTTCCAGCCCGCTTGCTGTGTTGGAGTTTCTCGGCCAATGGTGTATGCAATAGAAAACAGTGCCGATACAAACATGAGTGTCCCTCTTGCGCTGGCCCCCAAGCCGCCGCTGCGTGTCCACGAGCCGGTGGGTCACGGGGCAGAGGTAGAGGTGGACAGGGAGCGGGCAGACCTGCCGCTGACGGAGCTGGTCACTCAAAAGGCCCCCTCCCCGGTTAACGTAGCTATGTTGGAGCGGTGGCTCTCAACTTACCCGAGGAGAGAGGATGCTAGGTATCTCCTTGAGGGTTTCCAGCGGGGCTTTCGCATTCCATTCAAAGGGGAGCGGTGCCCCCAAGATGCCCCTAATTTACTTTCCCTGAAGGGTAGGGAGGAGGTGGCCGCCCTAAGTATTGCTAAGGAGGTTAATGCAGGTAGGGTTGCTGGCCCCTTTCCTATGCCACCCTTTCCCAATCTGAAGGTTTCCCCTTTAGGGTTGGTGCCCAAAAAGACCCCTGGGGAGTTTCGTTTAATTCACCATCTGTCATACCCGGCGGGCCATTCGGTCAATGATGCCATTCCTGATGACCTTTGTTCAGTCAGGTATACATCATTTGACCAGGCCCTGCGCATGGTGCGCTCTTGTGGCCCGGGTGCACTTCTGGCAAAATGTGACATTAAGTCGGCATTCCGTTTGTTGCCAGTGCACCCGGGTGACTTTGAGTTATTGGGTTTTAAATTCCAAGGAAAATTTTATGTTGATAAAGCCATGCCTTTTGGCTGCTCTATTTCCTGTTCAGCATTTGAACGTTTTAGCACTTTCCTTCAGTGGGCCTTTGTTCGCAGGTCTGGGTCCCGGTCTGTAGCCCACTACCTCAATGATTTCTTGTTCGGGGGTGAACGGGGCTGGGACACGTGTACGCGTCTCCTCAATACATTTTAGATGCTAATGCAGGAACTCGGTGTCCCTTTAGTGCCCGAAAAGACCGAGGGCCCATCAACTAAGCTCACATTTCTGGGTATCGAAATTGACACGGTCTCGCAGTCATCCAGGTTACCCATGGATAAGGTTACCTGGATCACTGCGTTGATTTTGGACTTACTGGCCAAACCCAAGGTGTCACTTCGTGAGCTCCAGGTTCTCCATGGTCACCTTAACTTCGCCTGCAGAGTGGTCGCGCCTGGCAGAGCTTTTGCTCGACGCTTATGCGACGCCATGACTGGCCTATCCAGGAGCTATCATAGGGTCCGACTGAACAAGGGCATGAGGGCTGACATGTTGGTTTGGCTTAAGTTCCTGAGGGACTTCAACGGGGTGTCATTTTGGAGATCTGACCTTTTGGTTTCCCCTAGGTTCCAGGTTCAGTCGGATGCCTCGGGGTCCCTGGGATATGGGATTTACTTTGAGGGAAGGTGGGCCTACGGCCGATGGCCTCCAGCATGGAGGGGCATGGATCGTCTACGCGATCTTACATTCCTTGAGTTCTTCCCGATACTGGGAGCTTTGATGCTATGGGGTGAGGAGTGGGCCAATTCAGTGGTTCATTTCTGGTGTGACAATGCTGCGGTAGTGCACATTGTCAATTCCCAGACATCTAAATCACCCAAGGTCACGGAGTTAGTTCACCAGTTTGTGTTGCGCAGCCTACGCCTCAATGTGCTCTTCAGGGCCAGACATGTACCAGGTATTAATAACGATATTGCTGATGCTTTATCCCACCTGCAGATCCCCCGGTTCCGCGCCTTGGCTCCGGACGCAGAGGAATTCCCCTCGCCGCTCCCGGACGAGATTTGGACGTTTGGCAAGGAGAGGTGAACCGGGCGATCGGCATGTCGCTGGCGCCCCGCATGCGTAAGGCGTACCACCATGCATTCAGTCAATTTAAAAATTTTTGTGCGCAACTCCGGTTGCCCGAGGTGTGGCCCATTCCAGTTACACACGTTCTCTAATTTATGGTCTACCTACACAGTCAGGGCCTAGCTCCCCGCACCATAGCATCCAGGCTGTCAGCACTGGCATTCATGGCAAAAGTGAGGGGCTCTGCTGACAACACGAATGATTTCCGGATACGACATGTTTTGGAGGGGTGGACACGGGAACGTGGACGCCGCCCGGACAATCGCCACCCTATTTCTCCAGGGGTTCTTACCCACCTTGCACGAGGCTGGCATGACCTGTGTTTTGACAGGTATGAGGCAGCTCTGTTTCATGCGGCTATGACGGTGGCCTTTTTTGGAGCGCTCCGCATCAGTGAGCTGGTGCTACTGTCTAAGGCGGATGCGGCTCGTAGGGCACTGGAACTCAAAGATGTCTATGTCTCCAATGAGTGGGCTCAGTTGAGGATACGTTCCTCAAAGGTTGATCAGCACGGTGTAGGCAGTGGTGTTAGACTGCTACGATGTTCCATTGCAGACATCTGTCCGGTTGGTGCCCTACAAGAGTTCCTTGCAATGCGTGGTACGCACCCTGGCCCATTTTTCTGCCACCAAGATGGGTCTCCCCTTACTAAATTTCAATTTTGGAAGGTGACCGGTAAGGCACTGTCCAGTGTTGGCCTCCCCGGGGCTCGTTACGGCACCCATTCTTTTAGAATAGGAGCTGCTTCTACTGCGGCTGCATTTGGGTACTCTGGGGCTGATATACGCCATATGGGGAGGTGGGGATCGAAGTGTTTTGAATTATATGTTCGCCCTCTTCAAGTATGAGTACCAGATAAGTCACTGTCCTGTCTCTTTTTTTTATCTTACAGACCCTGTGTGTCCCCGCACACCGGTGGCAGTATGGCTGGTGGGCCACAGCTATGTGCACTGGGCAGCGCAGTACGCTGCGGCGACAGAGTGGGGACCCCAGCTTGGACTACGTGCATCCGCATGTATCAGGTGGTATGGTAAGCGCGGAATGTTATGGCGGGAACTGTTGCCATTCCTTTTCTCCATCAGGGATGCTGAACCGCCTGATGTCCTGGTGCTGCACCTCGGGGGCAATGACTTGGGCCAGGTCACTGGCCTTTCTTTAAAACATACGATCTGCAGTGACCTAGCTTATTTGCATTATGTGTGGCCTGCCACAACGCTGCTATGGTCGGACATCATACCGCGTCACGCTTACAGGGGGGATATTAACCTCCAGATCCTTGACCACGCTCGTCGCTCGGTGAACAGGGCAGTGGCCCGGTTCTTTGCTGACAAGGGTTTGGGGCGGGTCATCCGACACCCCACCATTAGTCTCCAAAATTATGACCTTTACACAGGGGATGGGGTCCATCTGTCGCCCAGAGGTATGAACCTCTTTTTGGAAGATTTGCAAGCAGGCCTGTTGACCGAGCTGACGGTCTGGGGGGGGCGGTGAGTTAAGCCTCCCCGTGTGGCGGGTAGCACTGGTAAGGTAAATATTTATGACCCACAGGTATCCGGCAGGTTCGCAATTGACTGGCCAACACTAGATAGGTACAAGTTTGTTAACGTTGACCGGTCAACAACGAACCAGGCAATGGGGTGATGGCAGGAGCTCTTCAGCATGCATCACCCCGTGATTTGACGGATACACATCAGAGGGTGGGGTCAGTAGATAGTTTATTGACTACGGTCAACAATTTGTTTGTTGTAAACAAACAAATTGATACAAATGGATACATTGTAGCCAATTGCCATTGGCAATTTTGGGAGGAACCTTACCAGTGTTACTGCGGCCTGCTTGCCTTAAGAATTATAATTGGCTGAGTACCAATTGAAATTTATAATTCGGACTAGGGCATGAATCATTAAATGTGGCCCAATGCCATTATCCACATATACCGGTGTCTGAGTCTTTTTTGGGGGGTACGCCTGCAATGAAAGCGTGGCGCCAAAATGGCCGCCGTGCTCTTTGCGGGCCCCCCCTACCCGGACTCAGACATCCGGGTGAGTTAGGGGGCGTGGCCACCCCTCTATAAAAGGGGTTGCCACGAGGCAGCCGAGCTGCCATTTTGGAAAAGCGACGGAGAGGAGAAGTTTTTCCCTCCACCCCCTCCCTAGTGAACAGTGTGATATTTTGGTCGCTTCGGGGCCGGGTGGGAATTTTTGGCTGGAACTTACAATTGGCCTCCTGGTTCTGGCTTTTTTGCCCATCCCACACTGTTGCTATGGTTTGATACAGGGGCTTTGCTATTGACTTTGGTCACATGGGCGGGTAGCACTGGTAAGGTAAATATTTATGACCCACAGGTATCCGGCAGGTTCGCAATTGACTGGCCAACACTAGATAGGTACAAGTTTGTTAACGTTGACCGGTCAACAACGAACCAGGCAATGGGGTGATGGCAGGAGCTCTTCAGCATGCATCACCCCGTGATTTGACGGATACACGTCAGAGGGTGGGGTCAGTAGATAGTTTATTGACTACGGTCAACAATTTGTTTGTTGTAAACAAACAAATTGATACAAATGGATACATTGTAGCCAATTGCCATTGGCAATTTTGGGAGGAACCTTACCAGTGTTACTGCAGCCTGCTTGCCTTAAGAATTATAATTGGCTGAGTACCAATTGAAATTTATAATTCGGACTAGGGCATGAATCAATAAATGTGGCCCAATGCCGTTATCCACATATACCGGTGTCTGAGTCTTTTTTGGGGGGTGCGCCTGCAATGCTTAACGTTATGCAGTTTTAGTGTTATCTGATGCAAATGTTATCTGAGGTATTAATGCAAATATAATGAAGCACTGGATAGCTGTATTAAATAATATTGTTTCCCCCTTACCAACTAAAGTATTACGTGATTCACCACACTAACAATCACTTCAGTTTTACTTGAAAGACCTCTCCTATTTTGGGCTATTTCTAGGGGAAAAACACAGCTATTCTGATCTTGTATGATGCAGCATTGCTTAAAAACTGATCATTAGTGTAATTACAAAGGATAACTTAACTGATTTCACACAGATGTCAAACTCTGAAGCTTCATGTTCCTCAATTGGCTGAGTCATCATTCTGACTCTGGGAATCTTTTTCTTATGAATGCTAATTATTAATACATAGCATCATAAAGTATGGCATAACTGTTACAATAGTTCAAGCTGGCTCATCTTGTTTAGGAGCATTAAGGATTTAGAAATCAGAGAAGACCTGAGAAAATATTTATCTTCAAGCAAATGTGTTTTTTAAAATGTATAACTGAGTTAAATAAAAAAAGGTTCCATGACTTTATTAGTGTAAAGCACACAGAAACGTGGAATTTGAGCAAGAAGACATGAGCTCAGTTTCCCCTTCAGGATGACCTTGTATTATCATTCTTTTTCCGATTTACCCATCAGAAATGGGAAGAATTATATCATTATACTTTCTTGGAGTTATTGGAGGAAATGTGCAATCCAGATGCAGCACACAGATAATTTTGATATGTACAAGAGAAAGATGAAAGTGATAATACATAATTTTCCAGCCCGGAAATAGTATTTGGTCACTTCCCAGACACATACCATAACCTTGTGCATCCTGAGATTTGGCACCCTTTCTCGAAAGCCAGTCATATTTATTTATTTATTTATTTATTTTTTCATGCTTATATACCGCCCACTCAGGTACAACCCAACTCAGGGCGGTTTACATAGCGGACAGTAAATACATAAAAAGACACATGATAAAACAAAGTTAAAAGTTAAAAAACCCACCCCTAAAAGGTGCACTAGTACCGAAGGGACCTTGGGGGAAGGCACACTTCTCTATACCAACCACCCAACGGTACCCCCATACCCAAACTTGGCCCGCCAGCCAGGTCTTTAGTTCCTTCCTAAAGGGCAACAACTCCGTCTGGAGACGCAGTTCCACAGGCAGGAGGTTCCAAAGGGCTGGTGCGGACACGGAGAAGGCCCTCCTCCTTGTGCCAGAGAGGCGAGCCCCCCTGGCTGGTGGCACAATTAGAGAGCCCCTCCGGTCTGCTCTGGTTGGACGGACAGACGTCCTTAGGGCGATGCGGTCTCTAAGATACCCTGGCCCACTACCATGTAGGGCTTTAAAGGTCAAAACCAGCACCTTGAATTGCACCTGGAGACAAACTGGTAACCAGTGCAGCCCCCGAAGCAGTGGTGAGGCATGGGCAAAACGTCCACACCCGGGCTGCAGCATTCTGGACCAGCTGCAGCCTCTGAATGGTCATCAAGGGCAGCCCATGCAGAGTGCATTACAGTAGTCTAGTCTGGAGGTCACCAGAGCGTGAGTGACCATGAGCAAAGAGTCCTGGTCCAGGAGCGGGCGCAACTGGCGAATCACCTGAAGTTGGGCGAAGGCCCTCCTGGCCACAGCCGCCACCTGTTCTTCTAGCAGCAGCCGCGAATCCAGGAGGACCCCCAAGTTGCCCACCAGGTTGGTCTGGGACAAAACAGCCCCATCCAAAACCAAAGATGATAACGCAGGACCTCCTATCCATAGCCACTCAGTCTTGCTAGGATTCAGCTGTAGCCCATTTGCCCCCATCCAGACCCCAACAGCCTCCAGACAGCTGGAAAGGACTTTGACTGCATCACTGGGGTCCCCACGGGCCGAGATGTACAACTGTGTGTCATCCGCGTACTGGTGGTACTGCACCCCGTGGGAATGGATGGTCTCACCCAGCGGCTTCATGTAGATGTTAAATAGGAGAGGAGAGAGTACCGAGCCCTGAGGCACCCCATATTTTAGGGGCCTAGGACTCGACCTCTCACTCTCCAACCACACCGACTGGATCCGGCCCCTCAGAAATGAGGAAAACCAGGACCACACCGTGCCCTGGATCCCCAATCCTCGGAGCCGTTCCAGAAGGATACAGTGGTCAACGGTATTGAAGGCTGCTGAGAGGTCAAGAAGAGCAAGGACGGACGGATGACCGCCATCCCGCTCTCGCCAGAGATCATCCCTCAGCGTGACCAATGCAGTCTCAGCACCATATCCAGGTCAGAATCCTGACTGGAATGGGTCCAGATATTCCGCTTCATCCAGTACCCCCTGCAGCTGACGTGCCACTGCCTTCTCCAGAACCTTCCCCAAAAAAGGAAGGTTGGAGACAGGTCTGTAGTTGGTTATGACTGCTGGATCGAGGGATGGCTTCTTCAGGAGGGGGCGCACAAGAGCATGTTTCAGCAGTGCAGGAAACATCCCCTCTCGAAAAGACGCATTAATTATAGCCCCGACCCAGCCACTTGTCACCGTCTTAGAGGCTTTTACCAGCCATGCGGGACAGGGATCCAATGGACAATTAGTGGCATGGACCGCCGCAAGGAGCCTGTCCACTTCATCCGGGGCAACTGGATCAAACTGATCCTAGGTAACACCTCAAGACTGCGCACTGGCTCCCCCTGGACCCTCCCCGCCAAGTTTGAACCCCGAGCGAATCCGATCGATTTTCTCCACCAGATGGTCAGCAAAGTCTTCAGCCGATCCCTGCCAACCAGGCACAGGCCCCGCCCTACCAAGGAGGGACCTGGTCATCCAAAACAGAGTGGCTGGGCGATTATCAGCGGAGGCAATAAGGGAGGTGAAGTACTGCCTCCTCACCACTCCCATCGCCACTAGGTAGGCCCTAATAGCGGCTCTAGCTAGTGTCCAATTGGAATCACTCTGGGTCTTCACCCAGCGGCGCTCAAGGCGTCTCTTTGCCCGTTTGAGCTCCCGTAGTTCTTCAGTGAACCACGGGGATGACCTAGCTCCGTGGGCTCTGAGAGGCCGTAGTGGAGCGATTACATCCAAGGCAGATGTCGTCGACCCGTACCACAGGTCAACAAGTGCCTCAGGTGAATCGTGTCGCCGATCCAGAGGAAATTCCCATCTGGATCCATTAGTTGCCAGGGGCGGGCCACTTTAATCGACCCTGCCTCCTTACGATGAAGTGTCGCCCCCAGAAAGTCTAGAGCCACCAGATAGTGATCTGACCATGGCACAGGTGTTATGTCTAGCTTCTGTAAACTCAGATCACTCTGCCACCGCCCCGACAAAAAGACTAAATCTGGTGTGTGGCCACTGCCCCTGGTTGGGCCCTGAATTACCTGAGTCAGGTCCATAGCTGCCATGGAAGCCATGAACTCCTGTGCCACCTCGGAACCAGACCCCAGCAAAGGCAAATTGAAGTCCCCCAAAACCATCAGTCTAGGGAACTCCAAAACCAACGCCGAGATGGCTTCAAGGAGACCAGCCAGGGAGTCCCTTACCCTGCAAGGAGGCAGATACAGGAGTAGGACCCCCAACTGACTGTTAGGGCCCAACCGCAGGAGCAGGGCCTCACAACCCGAAATTTGTGGAGCGGTGGCCCTGGCAACTCCCAATGACTCCCTGGCTATAATGGCAACACTACCGCCCTTACCCACATCCCTAGGCTGGTGCCAAACACCGAACCCAGCCGGACACATCTCTGATAGAGGCACCCCATCCTCAGGTCTCAGCCAGGTCTCAGTGATGCATGCCAGGTCGGCCTGCTCCCCCAAAATAGAGTCTTGTATTAGGGGAGCCTTATTACAGACCGACCTTTCAGTCATCAGCAGCAGCCTAAGGGCGGGGTCACCCTGGATCAGCTGCTCGGGACCTAGAGGTGAAACCGGGAGGCCAGAACACGGGACAGATACTAAGCATCGGTCCCACGTTCCCCGAGCACGGCCCGCCCCACAGTTCCCGCTATAACGCCCCATGCCCGTCACAACCTCTAAATGAGCCCCTGGAACCTCCACCATTAACCCAGATGGAGTGTTGCCCTCTCTTCCCGGCTGGCAAGGCCATCTCTCCCTCCCTCCCTCCCTAACCCACTTAAAACATACCCTCTCACTCCCTCCACCCTCCCCGACAGAACTCCAATGACGGGAGTCTCCTCCTCCCGGCCCTGGTCCAAGCGCTGTAATGCCGCGGGGGTGACGGGGAGGGGGGGCGCCGCCCCTTAGGCCGCCAAGCAACCCCAGGTGCGGCCATGGTTCTCCTCTCCACCCCGGTCCACGCGGCACGAGGCGCGATGCTGCAGGGATGGTGAGGGGTGCCACTTTTGAGGCCACAAGCAGCCCCAGGTATGGCCAATGTTCTCCTCCCCGCCCCAGTTCTGGCGGCACAAGGCTCGTGGCTGCCAGGATGGCAGAGGGCGCCGACTCTAGGGTTCAGTGCTTATCTTTGTTTATAGCTGAAGAGCCAGCGCTGTCTGTGTTTGCAGATGTTTCCGTGGACATTTGGCAGGCATGCCTAGACACCGGAGTGCATGGAACGCTGTTTACCTTACCACCAAAGTGGTCCCTATTTATCTTCTGTATTTGCAATTCCTTGCTTTCGAACTGCTAGGTTAGCAGGATCTGGGACAGAGACGGGCACTCATTCCATCATGCTGTACTCGGGTTTTAAACTGCTGACCTTTTGCCTCCCAGTCAGTGTCTTAACCACTTGAGCCTCTGTATATCTGGATTTACTCCAATTATTAAACAGATAAAATCAAAGTTTTTTTTAACTGTTTGCATGACACAAAGGCTGAATCAAATCCACCCATGGCTTTTTTTTGTCGTCAAAGTAGCATTTTTCTGGGGTACTTTTTTCATGTTGGAAGGATTAGGAAGCGAGTTATTCTGTGAGAATGAATTTGAAAACAAAAGGGTGTGTCTTTAGGTGCTGCTTCCGTGATGTAGGCAGATGGGTGTGATGTTCAAGATGGTGTAACGTGTTCCATGTTCTTCCCTCTCCCTGATTGTCCTTCCAATGATTTTTTTTACACAGTTGAAATTAGTGGTAGATCACCCTCTCATCTTATCATTGTATAATTTACTGCTAAATAAGTGCTAGTGGCTCACTGGTCTTGTTACTGTTTCTTTTTAATTAAACATAAAAGTGGCCAGCCTAATTTTGGGTGGAAAGGACACTTTTTGATCCACTGTGATTTTTGAAGTTCCTAAAACTGATGTCCAAGCATCATTTCAGAATTGGCATCCACAGTTCCTTTAACTACATAAAGAGACACATCTCTGTAGAGATGGAGAAGAGCATCTCCCCAGAGAGAGGAAGATCAACATTTGAGGGGGAAATAGGCACCAGACCAATTGCTGCTGATTATTTGTATTTGTTTGTTTGCAAGTGCAGTGCTTCTAAATTCACTTCGCCAGAGACTCTTGAAAGTGATCTCTTTTTAAATTATGGCTGTGTCCACCCAATTCTTGGACTATGCAGCTTCATTTCCTTTCCTTTCCTTTGAAGATCTTGGGTTCTTTCTGTCCCCACCACTTCAATCCACATCTCTCCCTGAGACTAACTTTCCTTTTAATTCTTTTGTTGAGCATAAAGCAGAAGGAGTATCTTCACAGTACAGGAATTGAATTGAGAGGGTGAAAAGATTTTTGAAAAACAGTTATGCTTTTTGAAGATGAAGATGCATAGTAAGAGAATTGGGTGGATGCAGAAGAGGAATCAGAGGCAAGGTGGAGCAGCAGAAGCAGGACTGGAGGAAGTAAGTAAGTGGGAACAGGAATAGTGATTGCTTTTGCCTTCCGTGTAAATAGTGAACCCTGATTGAAACTACAAGCCAATTGTGAGCTGCAAACTCAATATAGGTTGTCAATCACATCACAACAAAGCCACAAAGCTCCAATCTGGCTCTTCAGTATTATCACCCTAACATATGGATACAAGTGCATTGCCAATGGACAGCTGACACTATAAGATCATATGGTCACTATGCCACAAATACATTTTGGTTTTTTTCTGCTCCTGCCATACAAATATATAGTGGCCATTTTTGGTTGTTTCTGGTGATACACTCAAAGATATCACACGAATAAGGAGAAAACTATTATTGTGTCTCAGTGAGTTGCCTCTGGTGGATCTGGGAACTAATTAACTGAATTCCTACAGGGAAATCATTGTAATAAAATTCACCCACTCATCCCAACCAATTTGCAAACTAGGTCAGTTGACGTTCCCGTCAATCACTGATAGAAGGCACAAGCATCTTTATATCAGCGCTTGGGAATGATGTATTATTTTCACGTCTCGTTAGAAGCAAAAATGATGAAAGTGAGGCAGTCTTTATTTGTGTACAATGTGCAAAGAAAACACTTGATGGGAGGGAATAATGCTAGGAAAGATAAAAAATATATTCTATTATTCTCACCTGAAGAAGAATCTCAATAGGTCTGGAAAATGCCTCCCTTATGAGTCTCACAATGTTGAGATAGTCTGACTCAACAAAAACAAGGAATGTAGCAAACATCCTTTATATCCTGCATAGTACTTGATGTTGGCCACATTTTTTAAAGAATGGAAGCAGAAAATCCCACAAGTCTCTACTCTGGGAAGTGAAAAAAGTGGCACTAAAGAATAATTTACCACTTGCAGTCCTTTCTTTACACTGAAACAGTTACATGAGGTGGCTCCCTCATTCTGTAGGGCTGGCCTTGAAGAATTGGATTGGAAGGTTTGTTATTTTAGGATACTAGCCTGAGTGCCTGGCTGCACCTGGGCAATTGTTGGGGGGGAGGCTCTGTCCTTCCTCCTGGGGTCCATCAGGGCATCGGAGGTGTTGGTTAATCCCCGGCTCGCAGGCACCATGGATCGTGCTCCGTCTCTGGCCCCAGCTTGGCCTCAGGCTCCCTCTTGGCCTTAGGCTGCCACGGCCTAGGAGGTGGGCAACGGAGGCTGTGGCTAACCCCCCCCCCCCGCTGCCGCCCAGCGCTGCGCAGCATGGCCGGGTTCAGGCCCTGGAGTCCTCAGCGTGTTGGTGGTTGGTGGAGGAGGGAGGCCCCCTGGGGGAAATTAGTGTTGCAAGGGCTGGGATCCAAGGAGAGGGAACTGGCCCATACCTGTCAAGTTTCGGGAAATTTCTGTCAAACCCCTGTATTTTACACTCTTTCCCTCTGTCTTCCCGTATTAGTTAGACTGCAATTAGACTGGAGTTAGACTGGAGGCCAGCACAGGATAAGCATAACTGTCCAGTTTCCTGTTTTGGCCAGGAAATTTCCCTTATTTGACAGAATTTTCCTGAAACTTGACAGGTATGAACTGGGCACGGGCAGCTCCTCAGGGCAGCCCGGGTGGATGGGGACTGGGCACGCGTGTCCCTCTCTTTCCTCCCAGTCCAGGTCAGTGGCTGTGTGGATGGACCCGGGGCCTGCTCCCCCGCTGCAGTCCCTGCCCCCTGCTGTTTGTCTGGCGCACGGCCATTGCCTCGCCTATTTTGCGTGTGCGCCGGCCTCTCGGATTGGCTGGGGCATGCTGCAGGGGGTGCTGGGACTTGTAGTTTTCCCATTTTGTCCAATTTGTGGGGTGCAGGCCCCACCCTCGACCTCAGGCCCCTTGCAGTGCTGACCCTGGTTGTGAAAGGTATATGTGTGCCAAATATTGGCACACATTGAAGAAAGATTTCCTTTTCTTATGTTGTAGGCTGCTTTGAGTGGCACCCATGCCAGGAAAGCAGGATATAAATAAACCTATTATTATTATTATTATTATTATTATTATTATTATTATTATTATTATTATTATTATTATTATTATTATTATTATTATTATTATTATTATTATTATTATTATTATTATAATATCATGGAATTTGCTCCAGGGGTGTGGAAACATATACAACACACCTTTGCTTTACAGGTATAGATTCAGTTAAATATAGCTGTTGAAAGCTAGATACTGTATCATTTTAAAGTCCATATTTCCTCAGATAGTTAAGTTGGTTTGTATCACAGGAGAAATAAAAAAGTAGATTCTCTTATTGTATTAAACAAAAGCAGTATCCTATGGTTGTCCCAGCTACTGAATCAGTAGTTAATCAACACTTATGCATATCCCATTAAATCAGTTGGTCTAATCTGAATGGGACTACCAATCGGATACTGGCTAGCTGTTTTCACCAGATATAAGGGCTGTTCTCTCATCTGTCAAATATTGCAATGATCAGTTCAATGTGCAATGGAGCTGTGGGATGATATTTGGTATGGTGCCAAATGGTACATATGCATATGCTTTCCTATAGGCAGATTCTTAGTCATGTGCAATCTCAAACTCTAAAACTGGTGCAGAAAATGGGGGTTCACCAAAGTCCAAGATCCTGGGCTCCATATCTATATCTATAAAACAGAGGTGTGGGTTTGTATGTACTCGAAAGGCTCCCACACCCCTGGACCGATCCTGCTGAAATTTAGCACATACATACCTTGGGCCGGAGGGATCAGCACTGTGGGAATCACAAGCCCCATGTGGGGGTGTATGCTGTTGGGCACAGCTGTTGGAGACTTCTGGTCCGCTAGGTGGCCGGACAAATGTATGGGAAGGATAAGGGCAGTAAGTGACTGTTGACGGAGAAGTGGGATGGGTGAGGGAAGAGAGTGACAGATGAAAGGAGGCAGGAGTGACCCACATACATGAGGTTTCCACCACAAGGTTTCCAAGAGGGAAAGGCTGGCCTACATTAAAGAAAAGAAAAACCCGGGTGAAGCCAGGTAATCAGTTAGTATAGCTAAAGATCACCTTTGCTTGAAAGCCATTCATATTTATTTATTTATTTATTTATTTATTTATTTATTTATAGCTCAAATTTTTATGCCGCCCAATCAGGCGAACCCGACTCAGGGCTGCTCACAACAGGATTAAAACATACATATTAAAAACAATTAAAACCCCAACTTAGCCACCCACCTATTAAAACTAACCACATTTAAACTGCCCGCATTAAAAAGATGGGGAGGCTTCATTTTATAAGCCAACAGCCGGGGGCCACTCTTCCATCTGAGCCCCACACCTGCCCCGCCAACCAGGTTTTTAATTCTCTTCTGAAAGGCAGCAGCTCTGTCTGCTCCCGCAACTCTACTGGCAAGAGGTTCCACAAGGCTGGTGCGGACACAGAAAAGGCCCTCCTTTGTGTGCCAGAGAGGCGAGCCCCTCTAGCAGATGGAACAATTAGAGAGCCCCTCTGGTCTGCTCTGGTTGGATGGACAGACACTCTTGGGACGATGCGGTCTCTTAGGTATCCTGGCCCACTACCATGTAGGGCTTTAAAGATCAGAACCAGCACCTTGAATTGCACCCGGAGACAAACTGGTAACCAGTGCAGCTCCCGAAGCAATGGTGAGGTGCGAGCATAATGCCCGCACCCCATCACCACCCGGGCTGCTGCATTCTGCACCAGCTGTAGCCTCCGAATGGTCGTCAAGGGCAGCCCCATGTAGAGCGCATTGCAGTAATCTAGCTGGAGGTCACCAGAGCATGTGTGACCATGAGCAGGGAGTCCCGGTCCAGAAGCGAACGCAACTGACGGATGACGCGAAGCTGTGCGAAAGCCCTCCTGGCCACGGCTGCCACCTGATCTATAAGTAGCAGTCCCAAATCCAGGAGGACCCCTAAGTTGCATACCGGGTCTGTCTTGGGCAAAACAGCCCCATCCAAGACCAAAGTTGGCAGCTCCCTGGATAATGCGGGGGCCCCTATCCATAGCCACTCAGTCTTGGAGGGATTCAATTGTAGCCCGCTGTCCCCCATCCAGACCCCGACAGCTTCCAGACACCTGGATAGGACATTGATCACATCACTGGGGTCCCCACGGGCCGAGATGTACAGCTGGGTATCATCATATCCGACACTAGGGTGTGGTGCTCATCTCCATTGATAGCCAAAGTGTCAGTGTGATCTGCGTATGCAGATGTTTCTGTGATCATGTGGCTGGCATGACTAGACATCAGAGCACATTGAATGCTGTTACCTTCTCACCAAATTGGTACCTATTTATCTACTTGCAATTTCTTGCTTTAGAACTTCTAAGTTGGTAGGAACTGGGACAGAGATTGGAGGCCACTTCATCATGCAGCACTTGAGTCTCAAACTGCTGACCTGTCAACCTTCCAGTTGTCAAGCCACCTCAGTCTCAATTATATTTATACAGGACTGTATTTTTACACAGCCTTGTAGCTGTAATGTAATCCATTTCAGTTCAATTTGTACTTGATCATTTCCCCATAGATTGAAGCTTCTGTTTGCAGAGACACAGATAGTCATTTGCATTAATGTATGTGCTGAAGGCAAAAATCCCTTGAATTCTGTATGGGAGTGTTTAAGCAGGACTTAAAAGGTGAGGGGGTGCTGGGAGGAACATCGCCACCGCGCACCTGGCCCCGGTGGGGGCAAAGAGAGGCCCTTCCGGCCACACCACTGCCCGGCGTTTGGGGTCCTGCCCTCCCCCTCGCCCTAGGACTTAAAAGGTGAGGGGGTGCCGGGAGGAACATCCCTGCCGCGCACCTGGCTCTTGGCATTCTTGGTAACTTTGGTAATTTGTTATATTATGTGATGTTTTCATTCTTTGTGATTCTATTGTAATTATTGATTCTTTATTTTGATGTGGGGTTGATATTTGTATTATTGTGGGTTGTTTTGCCTTATACTGTATTTACGTATAACATTGTATTTATTATTGTAATTTGAATATTGTATCTTATCTGTTTGTGTGTTTATTTTTTGGGTTTTGGTGTGTTTTTGAATGTTTTTTGTTTGTGTTTTTGTGTGTTTTTTCAAGTGTGTGTGGGGGTGGCTTTCTTTCTCGCAGGCCATGCTGGATGGCCAGTGGGAAGGAAGGCCAATTGCGGGGAGGCTTTTTTCCCCATGGGCCATGCTGGATGGCCCATGGGAAGGATGGGCATTTGCGGGGAGGCTTTCTTTCCCACGGGCCATGCTTGATGGCCCGTTGGAAGGAAGGGCATTTGCGGGGTGGTGGTTATTTCTTTCCCACGGGCCATACTTGCTGGCCCATGGGAAGGAAGGGCAGAGGCAGTGGGGTGTTTATTTTTTTACCCCGCGGACCATACTGGCTGGCCCGTTGGGAAGAAGGGCAGTTGCGGGGGGTGGGTGGTTGGGTGGGTTGCTTTAATTTTTGGCGCTCCGGCTGGCCCATGGAACAGAAGTGCAGCGGCGGCCGGGGTGTATTTTTTTTACTTGTGTTTTTTGCGCGCCGGCTGGCCCTTCGAACGGAAGGGCCTTGGTGGCGGCGGGGGGGGGGTTTCCCCCACGGGCCATGCTGGCTCGCCCATGGGGAAGAATGGCTGCAGCGGTGGGCTTTTTTTTTAACTTTTATTTTTCTTGCGCCGGCCGTCTCACTTGTTTTTCGCGCGCCGCTGACCCTTCGAACGGAAGAGTAGCGGCGGCGGGTTCCCCCCCCACGGGCCATGCTGGCTCGCCCGTGGGGTTGAATGGTTGCGGCGGCGGCTTTTTCTTAGTTTTGTTTTCGCGCGCCGGCTGCCTCATTGTTCTGCTCGCACATTGCGCGCAGGACGCTGGGGCTTGTAGTAATGTGTTGGTGCTTTGTGTTTGTGCTGCGTTTTTTAAAAATGCTTTTCTTTTGATTGGCTGCGGCGCGTGTTCGAACGCTGCTCCGTGCGAGAGCCTCTCAGCCTGATTGGCTCTGGCGCGGCGCGGCGCAAGGACTTTCGGGAAGTGATGTTCTTTGCGTTTCTTGCCGTTAGTGGGGCTGAGGCCCCCGTGCCGGATTTTTAAATCCTTCGTTGACCTGCGTAGGCAATTCGGCCGTGCTCTCGAAGGGAGGGTGCGGGTCAGTAGGGCGACGCATAGCAACGTATAGCCAATTCCAACGGTGAACACTTGGATTTATAGGTTAAGATTAGCCGCCCTGAGTTGGCCATGTGCTGAGTAGGGCAGGATATAAAATTGAATAATAAATAAATAAATAAAAAAGTCCAATTGGGTTCCGATGGGGAGAGCTGAAACAAGCCTTGGTCAGCCCAGCCAGCACCTAACTGTGCCGAGTGAGCTGTGTGACCTGTGAAAGTTGGGAAAGAGGTTCGCTCCGGAGCCTGTGCCTGTGTAAGAAGACCTTAAGGAAAGTTGGGAAAGGAGTTTCTTCTGGAGTTTTATTTTTTGTGCCAGCGTGAGAAGATTTTTACGGAGAGATTAATTTGGTAAATTTGGTGGCTGATTGAGTTGATTGACTTCGTGAGATATTTTTCCTTGGATGATCGTGCTGTGATTGACTGTTTTGGGGTGTTGGAAAGGTGAAACTGAATGAAAAAAGAAGGGGATTTTTTGAGACGTCTTTGGATTTAAATCTGTGGGGTTTTCTTTTTTCTCTTTTCCCTCTCATCTTTTTTAATATATATATATGTTACTAAATACATTAAAGATGGTGGAATAGAATTAACAAGTCCCAGAAGAGAACAGTGATATCACTTGAAAAACTTTTGTTTTGTCTGGACTGGTGTTTTTTCTTTCTCTTTGACTTTTGCTTTTTATTCACGCCCCTTCAAGGATTTTTAAGGTGGAACTGAACAGTTACTGAATTTGAGTGTTCTTTGATGAGTTAACTTTTGGCTACTATTAGACATTATTTCTTTGGACAATGGTTTTTTTTAACACTACAAATACTATAAATAGCATAAAGACCCTGAATGATTTCTGAAAAGAAAGAGTAGAAAGAAAAATAAATAAATAATTTTTTATTAGAAAAACAGATTTGATTTGGACTGGGCTTTTAGCTTGAAGAAATGAATTGGGCCATTTTTAAATGAATTCCTAGGTATCATACAGATTAAATTTGAACAATTTGGATTAATTTTGGACTATTAAGGGAGTGGAAGATTTTATCCTGAGGGGAGATATTTGATAATTAATGGAAGAATTGATGATGAGCAGATAACATTGGTAAATATATATGCCCCAAATGATAATCAAGAAAGATTTTTAGATAAGGTTTATGATATTTTAGTTGTGGAAAGATGTGCAAAATTGGTTATAGGTGGGGATTTCAATTTGATTAGTTGAACCCCGTACAAACCCCGTTAGATGTGGTAAAATGACAAAGATACAGACATTAGATAAATGGAAGTTATCTTTAGGACTTAGAGATACTTGGAGGGAGTTGCAGGGATTCGAAAGGATTTACACTTTTTTTCTCAGGTGCATAACACATATTCAAGAATAGATTACATATTTGTATCAGATAACTTAATGGGAAGTTTGGAAGAGATTGATGTTGGTGTCTTTAAAGAATCTGATCATGCAAAAGTGATATTAAAATTTGAAGGAGAGAAGATGAGAAAACCTTGGAGATATGACAGTGATTTATACAAAGATCCTAAGAATAAAGAAAATATTATTAGAAATTGGGAGGAAAGTTGGAAGTTCAACAATAACGGTGAAGTAAGTTATGATATAGTGTGGGATACTATGAAAGCAATTTTCAGAGGTGAGAGTATTAAGCTGTCTAATTCTAAATATAGACAGTTTAAGGTAAAACAGGAAGAAATTGAGAAGGAATTAAAGTATTTACAAGAGGAACATATGAAGATGGGGAATAAGGAAACATTTGAAATAATGCAGAAACTAAAAAAGGAAATTGTAGGTAAAGATATTGAAAAAAGTAAAAAGGAAGTTAATATATTTAAAGAGGGGAAATTTTGAATATAGTAATAAAAATTCAAAGTTATTGGCAAGATCGGCTAAGGAAAAAAAAGAAAAAGAGAGAGGTTGGAATTTTGATTTCTAAGGATGGTGTTAGATGTCATAGAATTAAGGATAAAATAGAAATAGTAAAGGAGTTTTATCAAGAATTGTATTCTAAAAAAGAGATAAATGTGGGGAAATTAAGAGATTTTGGGAGAAATATATGAATAAAAGGTTGTTGCAAGAACATAAAGATAAAATGGAAGATTTAATTTCTGAAAAAGAGATCAAAGAGGTTATATCTAATTTGAAATTGGATAAAGCACCAGGTGCAGATGGGGATTGCAGCCATGAAATAAAAAGGCGACTGATTCTTGGGAGACAAGCGATGAGAAACCTGGGGAACATAGTGAAAAGCAGAGACATTACATTGCAAACAAAAATTAGAATAGTCAAAGCAATGGTTTTCCCAGTAGTAATGTATGGATGTGAGAGCTGGACAATTAGGAAGGCTGAACGCAGAAGAATAGATGCCTTTGAAATGTGGTGTTGGAGGAGGGTTTTGAGAGTCCCCTGGACAGCGAGGAGAACAAATAGGTCAATCTTAGAAGAAATTAACCCTGACTGCTCATTGGAAGGTCAAATAGTAAAGATGAAGCTAAAATACTTTGGACATCAAATGAGAAGGGAGGATTCACTTGAGAAGGCATTGATGTTGGGAAAGGTGGAGGGCAAAAGAAGAAGGGGGAGGCCAAGGATGAGATGGCTAGATGGTTTTATAGACACAATGGGCACAGAGCTGGGAGGGCTGAGGGGGATGGTAGAGGACAGAGGCGCCTGGAGGAAAATGGTCCATGGGGTCGCAAAGGGTCGGAGTCGACTGTGCGACTGAACAACAACAAACACCAGGTGAGGATGGACTTTCTTCTTAGTTTTATAAGGAATTTGAAGATATAGTTACCCCAAGATTTAAAAAGTTGTTTAATTTTATATTGGATGGAGGGTCAATCCCAAATTCGTGGAGTAGATCTATAATAGTTTTGATACCTAAGCCAGGGAAAGACCCGGAAAGGATTGAATCCTTTAGGCCAATATCTTTAATAAATCAAGATGCAAATTTTTTTACAAATATATTAGCAAATAGGTTGAATGGCTTTTTGGAAAACTACATAAATAAAGATCAGGCTGGTTTTTTAAAGGGAAGACATATGGCGGATTTAACTAAGAGAGTCATTGATTTGCTAGATATTTCTATAAATAGGAAAGAGAAGGTAGGAATGTTATCGTTGGATATTTTCAAGGCCTTTGATTCTCTTCAATGGATAACAATAAAAGAGATAAATTTGTATTTTGGTTTTGGGATAAAGTTTAGGAATGTTATAGAACAACTATATCAGCAAGGATCGGCAAAGGTTAGAATTAATGATGTTCATACTGGAAATATTAAATTAGAAGCAGGAACTAGGCAGGGATGTCCGATTTCACCAATTTTATTTATAATGTCCATGGAATTGTTAGCGGAGGTTATTAGAAGAGATGATAATATTATGGGAATGGGAGGAAATAAAATAAGTCTATATGCAGATGATACTTTAGTTATTATGAAACATCCAGAGAAGGCATTGGAGAGGATTTAAGATCACTTCAAAGATTTTGAGGAATAACCAGATTAAAAATAAATTGGGAGAAATCAGAAATGATAACTTGTAATGTGAGTAAAGATGAACAACAAGAAATATTTCGGAAATATAAAATGCAGATTAAAGATAATCTAAAATATTTGGGAATTATTATAACAAATAAATTGGAAAATCTTAAAAAATTAAACCATGACAGACAATTTAAGGTGATTAAAGATCAGATTATACAATATAATAAATTGAATCTGTCATGGTTTGGTAGAGTGGCTCTCTGTAAGATGATGTTGTTACCTAAAATTAATTTTTTATTAGAAGCTTTACCAATTTATCTTAAGGATAGAGAGATAAAGGAATTTCAAGATTTATTAAATAGGTTTTGTAACAGTGGGAAAAAAGTTATAATTACTAAAAGGGAGTGGTATATATCTCAAAAAGAAGGGGGACTTGGAATTCCCAATCTTAAAAAATTATTACATGGCATTTCAAATTAGAAATATTGTTAAGATTTTGAAGAAGGAAAAAGTGATATGGGAGGATTTGGAGATGGAAGATCTTGAGCAAATTGGTAAAACAGCCTTTCTAGTTAAAGAAATAGGTAAACCTAATATTAAAAATAAAATGTGGGAGGTATGGAAGAAAATGAAGGAGAAATTAGTTCCTGGAATATCTCCACTAACAGAAATTGAAGACATAAAAAGTTTTCCGATAAAAATAAATGGGAGTTGAGATCAGTGTTGGTAGAAAATGATGTGTGCCTGTTGAGTAATTGGATTCGAATTTGTAATGATGAGGAGAAAAAAATTGTATTATACGAACAAATGAAATTAAATTGGTTACAAGTTGTAAGGGTAAATAATTGGAATAAAAATATTTAAAGGGATTAAGTTTGGAAAGGATTAGGACAGATTTTGAAGAATTATTATTTAAAATAAGACAAGGAGATATAGGATTAAAGGGGTTAGTGACAAAAATTTATAAGATTTTAAATAAAGATTGCAATCAACAAGAGATATTGAGAAAAATTTGAGAAGAAGATTTAAATATAAAAATATCAGAATTAAAATGGCGATCTCTTTGGAAACGAAGGATAATGAGAACATTGTTGATTATAGTTAAGGAACATAACTACAAAATGTTATGGAGATGGTATTTGACTCCAGTGAGATTGAACCAGATTGATAGGACAAAAAATAATATGTGTTGGAGATGTAATAAAAGTGTTGGAACTTATAATCATATGTGGTGGAACTGTAAAGAGATTTGAGACTTCTGGAAAGAGATTGAGAAAGAGATAGTTGGTATGTTGGAAAATAGGATTAGGGTTGAAATAGGTGCTGCCATGTTTACAGATTTAGATGGTTTAAAATTAGATAAGGAGGAACAAGAATTGTTTGTGATTTTTACATCCACAGGAAGACAGTGTATAGCAAGAAAATGGAAGGATCTGATGAAATTGAATTTGGAAGACTGGTTTAAGAAAAATTGGCAGCTAGCCCTGAATGATAAATTAACGTGGGAATTAAATGAAAAGAAAGGAATAATTAAAGAAAATAAAATCTGGAAAATTTGGAAACCATATTTGGAATATTCATTTAAAAAATGGAGGACATAAGCCGTTACCGGAACAAATGAATTTTTGGAAATACTGATTTGTGACGAGACAGGCTGCATCTGTCTTTGGCAATGTATTATAACACTGAGATTTTAGGGTAGGGTGCGTTAGAATTAATTTAAATGTGATATTTGTTTAAGATCTTAATATAAGTGGGTTTATAGTTTGAAGCTATTTTTCTACCTTGATTTAATTTAGATATATTAATGTTACAAGTAATTTATCTCTTTTTCTTCTAATTTTCATGTTTTTTTGTATATCAATCATTTATATGTTATGTTATATTGTTTTCTTTTTTGATGTGTTTTTTCCTTATGTATATTTGAAAAATCTTAATAATTTTTTTTAAATGAAGAAAATAAAAATAAAAAGAGTGCTCTTTCTGCTCATCCCGAAGCGGAGCTGATTGAATGGGGATATTTAACAATACAGCCTTTTGTCCTAAGAGAAGGATTACAGTTTTTGGGTTACTTTGTGGGAGCTTCTGCAGAAGGAGAAACTTTGTTTCGAGGCCTGGAACCAGCTACAGAAGAGCGAGCTGCTGCAGAGGTAACAGCTTTACTCCCACACACCTTACCCAGCTCCAAGGCCGTTATATTCCCCAAAACTAGATAAGGGTGTTTTTCGCATGGGAATCCAGAGTCTCATCCCAAGGGGCTTTGCAGCTTTAATTTCATCTGCAACATTAGTCATAGATCGCCATTTCCCTGTGAACCTGTTGCCCAGCTCTGCTGGACCTGGCTTTCTTGGCCCACCTTTTAGAAAACACTCTTCTTGGCCCGTTAGCCAAATCACTGTGGTCTCTCGACTGTGCGACACCTGTGGGCCTCTGAATCAGAGGGAGCCAAGGCACGCACCTGCTGAGAGAATTCACGATAGCATTTATGACAGCCTTGGATGCGTTTTATGGTGGGAGGAACTATATGACTGGCACGCTCAACCACGTGACTGGCCCGTGATGTGAAATGTTTGGGAACCCGTGCTGTAGAGTCTTCCAAAAATACAAAAAAGTTAAAGGGAAACAGCATCTTCAAGCAAGCAGCGTAATCACCAATGATGCAACTGAAGTCTTTGGCAAAGTGAAAGGTCATGTAAGTTAATTATGCCATTTTCTTTCTCATTTAATAAGAAACAATGTTACCATGGAGACTGAATGAATATAGAATTCCACTTTTGCAACTAGCCAACAATGAGGAGAGGATGAAGGTGTGTTACGGTGTTGTTACAAAAGTTGGTTTGTGCAACACAGAAATGACATGTAACCTCCTGCAGACTTTTAAGAAAACACAGAAAATGTGGGGAAGAAGGAGAGAAAAAATGTAAAAAGGAGGGGAAGAGGAAGGAAGGGAAAAAGAAAATTAAAGCTTTTTTGCTTTTAAAAGAAATACATATATCTTGCTGTATACATTCATACTTTGCAGAAGTTCCCATTGTAAATAGCAGCTTGCATTATATTTTCTTTTACCAGCTATTATGCCAAGCCACTTAGATTTTCTACCACTGATATCAAATGAAACCTCATGGATAGCATCGAGCTCGGGTGATTGACAGATATACTTCAAACAACAGAGAAGATTAGAGATCTCATTCTGGCTCTATGACAGAAGTGTTGCTCATCACTGTTGCTTTTCAGTCCATTTAACTAGATTAGACATGACTACTTCACATACAATGTACATCCCCTACTACTGAGCTAATGCATTGCCCTGTTCTATATTGAACAAGACTTCCAGGTATAGCAATTGTCAATGGTAGAAGTTGCCTACAAAATCACTTGTCTTAGAGGGCATTTATCTCATCCTGCCCCTCTCCCGCAAAAAATGCAAAGAAAGAAAAAAGTGCACACACACGCACACACACACACACACACACACACACACACACACACACACACACACACACACACACACACACACACACACACACACACACACACACACACACACACACACACACGACTGAATCAGCGGTGGCTGCTACTCATATCCAAACATATATTTTTTCCTGGAAATCATTTTCAGGAAAATTGCCACTGTCGTGAATTTGTTTAAGGTGGATCCTAGCTTGCCACAAAGTGACCCACACACTGTGATCATGGAGCCATCTCTTGTAGCACATGTGAAATGAGACATGCAGGATTTAACATCAGGATTGCAATGGACTGTTGCAGCCTTGAGGATATGAACATGGTGCGCCTTCACAACTCAGCATTGAGTCACAGGCTGTATGGTCCACTCCATTACTGTAACGGGATGTCAGGCCAGACTGAATATCCTTCCAGAAAGTACAGTTAGTGATGAATTTCTGTCCCAATCCTTCTTTGTGTAACAGTTCTACGATTTCAGGGTGGATGGGTTTGATATTCATCCACCTTTTATTTGCTCATCGAGAAAGTATGTCTGTTTGCACATGCTAGTGTCAAGCTCATTTAACTGGAGACCTCTGACAATGAAGAAAATGGAATTATTTTTAATTTTTATTTCTCATGTCAAAGAGGAAGTTGAATTATCTTTTCCCATTATAATCTGTGAATATTTTAAATGTAACACTTGATGGATTTTGTAATAAATTAATTATTGCCCTGCTGGTGATCTCTGCCAGATTGTAATGAGTGATTATTTAGCAGCAATACTGCCTTACACAGGCGGTGGTGTTTCTGTGAGAATTGGGGGATAGTGTTCATCTGCAGCAAAGCAAGAACTTGATCTCATGCTGTGCCTTTTCAATGTGAGCAGAGTGAGAGTGTGATCATCATGAATCTGACAGCTTCGAAGATAGATAGATAGATAGATCATAAATTTTAATTAAACTCTTCTAAATTGATCCAAAGGAGTTGAGTTTCAAGATACTATGATCAAACTGCCAAAAACACCACTTTGTTCTAAAAGTTGAAGTTGTGTTGAAGTTTTCTCAAATATCAAGATTTTGCTACTTGCAATTTCTTGCTTTCATACTGCTAGGTTGGCAGAAGCTGGGACAGAGACAGAAGTTTACTCTGTCATGCAACAGTTGGGTCTCAAACTGCTGACCTGCTGACCTTCCAGTCATCAAGTTCAATGTCTCAACCACTAAGCCACTGCAGTCCCCCAGGTACACTAATTACATTGATATAAACCTGCATGGTTATCTAAAAACCAAGATTGCATAATTTTAAAAATCTTATTGTGCTTGTTTTGAACAAGTCTGCAATGCTATGGTCATATTTTCTCCACAGCAATTTGTCTTATTCACAGTTCTAAGGAGACTCTAGAACTTTTTTTGGTGACTTTTCATCCTGTGTTGGAAGGCAGTCATTGTATGACTTTGCTCTCCCACTGATAGCATTTTTAAGTGGCTGCAGTTCTTAGCAGCACACCTGCTGATGATATGTTCGCTTTTAACTGAAGTTCTCCCAATCTGCCAGAGATAACAAGAAACATTATGGACTCACAAATGGATTCTTGGGAAAGCTGAAAGCAGGCATGAGTAAAACAGCCAAATTGAATGACATTGGGGGAGACATATAGTGAAGAAATTTCAAAAGGATGCCTTGAAATACTTGTTATTGTATATGTGCAAATAATTTGGCAGTGCACTCTGAGATGCCCACAAAACAAACCTGTTATTCAAAGCATATCCTAACCATCTGTCTGTCTTTCATTTCCTTTAAAAAATAGATCTTGTTTTGGGTTTGCTAAACCCATCTGGATGTTCCATATTTAGTAAGTTTGGAAGGCACAGAGATTCAGAGATGGCCTCTTTCCAGATATTTTGCGTCTGTTTCTGCATGTCTTTCGTCCCATTGCTACTTTCCTATGCCTTTCAAGGTCACTTTCTCAGTTCTCTCTCTGAGCACCTGCAAGCTCTTGGCACCATGCAAAAAAAAATTGTCAGCATGCATAAAAAAATTTGAGAGCCTTCCTAGCCTTCACTGGAAGATGAAGTTGACCGTGCTGCTACTTTTCACTCAGCAATCATTTTTCAAAAGTACAATAGTTTGGTTCATTTTCACTGCAGTCCTCCAAAATTATACATCTCAACAATCAACCCCCCCTCCCCCCGCAATAAAAACACATACCACATTTAAATCTTTCTATTGAAAAAAGCAATTTTTCACTTTCATTCAGACTTTTATTTTGATGGTGTGCCAGAGTCAGCAGCTTCTTCTATTATGGAACGAAAAGAACTACGGTACATAAATCCCTCTATTAAATGAACTTGGAAAGGCATGAATTCCTGAAACAAAGTATGGGGTGTTCCTCTTATGGAAATCATTATGTTCACAGCATGATGCAAAACTTTCAGGACTGCTCCAGTAAACCTGTATGGTTAAGACAATGCAATGTTCGTGTGAATTCATTTGGCTGTAAACTCTTGATCTTTCACCGTAATTGTAAGGAAAAGAAATGATACCTGTTCGTAGATCTCAAATTATCATCACATAATTTAGAATGATAATATAAGGTTTTCCCTCTTCCCATGAACAGTAAACAAAACTAACAGTGAGATTTTACTGAACAGTGCCTTCAGGAAAGTATTTCATTGTGAATTTGCCATGCCTTATTCATGGATTTTAGAGGGTTGGCGTAACGATCGGCAGACCTTTTCTCCTCAGAAATTTTTAAGTTTGGGATCGTACCAGCCAGGATGCTTTTACCTGCGAAGTCTGGCCTGGATTTTTCTAAACACAAGACAAGCCCTGGGATATAATTCAATACCTCAATCCCAGCTCTACCTTAATAAATTACAGCCCCCCCCCCCCATCTCCCTAGGGTTAGCTAATAAACAGTGCTTCGGCTTAATCTTGGTAGTGTATAGGTAAACTAAAAAAAACCTCACTTTACTTGCATGAGGAAACACAGGGCTTGATTTTTTTTAAAAAAATGGTTTATTTTAACAACTCTGAGGTATTTACAAACAGCAACCGTCAGAAGATTTCAAAAAGGGGGGAAATGAAAGGCAGCTTCATCAAACACTCAAAAACACTACAAACAGGACAGATTATCAATTTACCCACACAATGGCAAAATAATAAACCTATTTACTATTCTAAGGGAGCCTTCTTACACCTACTCAGCTGGATGATTCCAGGACAGCAGCCACACACACACCCATATATATACCCTCTTCTGGCAGTCTTTGGTGTCTTTGCCTGCACTTTTACCAAGGCAATCCCCCCACCCCCATTCATTCTTATCCAACACTCTTAAGGCTTCAGCAGACTTAAGGCTTCAGTCAGAATTGCTGCCCTTTCGGAAAGGGTTAAAAACCTGGCTGACAGGGCAAGTTTGGGGGCCCAATGGGGTATTGACTCCTGCACATTGGCACAGTTGATGCCACATGTCCTTTCAATGATTGTGGGAAAGGGTGGGTCTTTTTAGACATGGGGTGGTTTTATAAAGAGTTTATATTGTAGTTTTTATGGGGTTTTATATTGTAATGTTTTATATGTTGTATGCCGCCCTGAGTTGCCCTGGAGCAAGAGGGTGGGATATAAATCTAAATAATAAATAAATAAATAAATAAATAAATAAATAAATAAATAAATAAATAAAATAACACTCTGCACATGCTCCCATCCATCCATTTACCCTAAGTACATTCATTTCTTACAGTTAGAAATCCAGATTGCCACCAATTTGTGACCTTTTCAAGTTTCTCTATAACATTTTCAGTCTTCTTTTCTTAACACAAAAATGTAATGTCTTTTTATTGGTATTGCTAGGAGTAGTGCATCTGGAAGCACACCTTACTGCATACCAGAGTAGGACAGAATATTGGAACATGTCTTAATTCTGCCAAAAATGCAGCTCCCAGTTGCTTGATTTGTGCTTCGATATTTTAAAAGCAGATGGTGAGTTGAAATCTTAAAATACTGGCAAAACTGGGTGCCAAATGCACACACACACACAAACCAGAAACCCAATGAAAAGCTTTCCATTCATTGAAAATATGGTGTTATGACATACAGAAGAACTAGAAGCATTAGTCCACAAATGTCTAACAATAGTCTGCATGTTCACATAAAGAACAATTGATGATCACTGTCAGCCCAGGGCACATGTTAGATTGGATACCAACATGTCAAACAGTGCCACTGATCATTTGTTGGTCAACTTTTATGTGCTTCCCTCTGTCTCACCCCAGAGGAAAAATCTCCTCCGTCTATGTAGAGCCTGTTTGGCTCTGGATATGGCTATGTGATGGATTTTGATGTAAACATTAATTTCTTGTCTAGAATAGATTTCCCACTATCATAAAATTACAGAGGTGTTTTTTTACTGTTACCAGAAATTGTAAAGGCTAAACATTCAGCTGTTTTCCTGGGTCTGTAATTTCATAGTCTGATAACCCCATTACTATGTTTCAATAGTTACACAATCCTATATATGTATTTATTCAGATTGGGATCCACAGAATTTGTTGACATTTATTCCTAAATAAATCTTCATATTGAAGGCATCTACATCTACTGACCCACCTATCTGGCTGAAAAAGGTAACCATGCCCAGCATGGAGTCTGACATCTTACGGTATCTGAATCATACCTGTCAAGTATCCCATATTGGCCAGGATTTCCCGTATTTCCATGCCACTAACTCTACTTTCCCGCCACCATCCCATAATTTGTCCGACAGGGAAAATATTTACTGCACATGCGCATATGCGCAGAACCCTTCTGCGCAGGTGCCGTATTTTCTGGAGCCGCGCTTGACAGGTAGGATCTGAATGTGGTACACAACAGTAGACCTCCAGGGCAAGGAGTCTACTTCATTGTGGTTTACAGGAGCCCAACAAGGGTATAATAACTAAATCAGTCAAGTCAATTCAGATTTATGATTTATGGTGACTCTTTTCAGTTTTCTTGGCAGAGAATACACAGAAGTGGTTCCCTATTTCTTTCTTCTAGGGGCACCCTGGGACTATGCAGATTGCCCATGGCTATACAGACTGGCTCTTATTATAGGAGGCACATTGGAGAATTGAACTACCAACCTTTGGCTCTGCAGCCAGATACCTAAACCACTGAGCTATCCAACAAAGTAATAAAAAGAATACCTGGGGAAAAATGTTTACCACCATTGTCCTACTCATCCACATTCTGTCACTATGTCAAATAGCTTATTCTGCATACAGAAGACTACCTAGTCACAGTCTCACTCATTTATTTTGAAATGTATTATACTGTATTTGTATTTTATTTTAGAGTAATTACTTCTACATTTGCAACAAAACATATACATTTCGATATGTACATTTAAAGCAATTATGTCTTCTCTTTACCCAAGTTATATTGATGATAATGTCTACAATAAATGGCACCCATGAAATTGTAGTGGAAAATTTAGAACTTTTTCAATATTGCATTAATTGTTTGGATAAGTTTGTGCTGAAAAATTGTAAGGGGTCGATCCTTGGACAACACAGGGGTTGGGGCACCAACTCACCATGCAGTTGAAAGGCTGCATTGTTCTGCATCCCAGTTATCAGAGCTGGTGCCCTGTGGGTCACCACGTTCTCAATTCCCCAGGTGGCCAGAGTGCCACTTCTGGCTGTGGTTAACACACCAACTGCTCACTCTTCTGCCTGCTGCCACTGCCACAGTTGCTCTGCAGGAGTCAGGCTCTCTAAGCCACCCACTGGGAACCATAGCCCCAGCACCCACTTATTGTCAAACACGTCCCCTGATTATCTGTATTCTGCGGTGAATCCGGGGAAGTCTTCAATTTTTCCTAAAATCTCTAGTTGGTCACTGCTGTTCAACAGGGTCATCTAGGAACTTCAGAGGGGGAAATGGCCATCTAAGCAGGTCCCAGAGTTCAAACCCACACCGCTCAAGGATCAAGTGTATCTAAATATTCTCAGTCAGTCAGTCAGTCAGTCAATCAATCAACTTTTTAAAAGAATCGTGGTCCTTATGGTTTAGAACAGAAATGTTCCTGCATAAAAGAATATTGATCTTATTATATAATATGTATTTATTTCCTCTTTGCAGTGGAATGCTAAAGATATCATTTATCTTAATATTTTAGCTAGTTTCTTGTGTGCATGTAACATCAGATTCCAGAGAGACCTGCCAATTACACTAGGCATCTATCAGCATGTGGGTGGAGTTTCAAAAAAGCAGATGCATGTGGGAGGATTCTCTAAAATGCTTACTGATTGAAAGAGACAAAATGGTTCATTTTCTTGATAATGCTGAATGATACTTCTGATCAGTCATTTTTGACTGGCAATTCTGCATCCTCTGATTTAAAATTGATTTAAGCAGAAGCAGAAGGCAGAGTGGGAGGTTTGTGTTATCATTTGCTGAATTCTAATTTATTTTTCTGGACTTAATTCACAAACATCCTCTTCCCTTTTGCTCAAATCAGCTCCATATTTTATATCCTTATGGTAAAAAGAACATGTTCTGCCATATTGAACTCAAATTCTTTTTGGGAAAGGAAGCCCTAATCTTTGAAAGGAGTGGAGCAACTTATGTAATAAAGAGAACTCAGGGCCTGTTTTCGTAACCATGTGGAATCTCTAGAAGACTTTACCCCACATGTACACCCAAGAGCTTAGACAAGGTCCAGCCTTTGCCATGCAACCACAAACTGCCAAAAGTATGGATTAGTGGTGGCAAACCACAAATTAGAACCTGAGCTTGCCTTCAGAAGGATGTAGGTGAAAACCTTTGGGCTAGATTTCTCTCACAGCGAGTATATGTTTTGTTTCCTCTAACTGTATCCGAACATTGCACAATTTAAAATTAGGTACTTATATGAAATATAGAATTTAGAAAAAATAAAATGTTAAAATGATTTGATTATTTTTGACCACAACCAGGCTACTTCAATAATGTTGTCTAGATGTTCTTTTGTTTTGTTGTTGTTACTAGATGTTATTTTGTTTTGTTGTTGTTCAGATGCACAGTTGATTCCGACCCTTCATGACCCCATGGACCACCGCATGCCAGGCACCCCTATCCTCCACCATCCTCCTCAGCCTGCCCAGCTTTGTGCCCATTGCATCAACAATAACATCTAGCCATCTCATTCTCTGCCGCCCCCTTCTTCTTTTGCCCTCCACCTTTCCCAGCATCAAGGCTTTCTCAAGTGAATCCTTTCTTCTTATTTGATCTCCAAAGTTCTTTAGCTTCCATTACTTTGATTATACAGACTTTTGTTTGCAAGGTGATATCTCTAATTTTAATTATGTTGCCCAAATTTCTCATAGCTTGCTTCCCAAGAATTAGTTGCCTTTTTATTTCATGACTGCAATCTCCATCTGCAGTGATCTTGGATCCTAAGAAGGTAAAATCTGTCACTGCTTCTACTTCTTCCCCATCTGTTTTCCAGGGACTGATAGGGCCTGTTGCCATTACAGTATCTTGGTTTTCTTGATGTTGAGTCTCAGGCCAGCTTTTGCAATTTCTTCTTTCAAACTAAGCAAAAGCTTCTTTAGATCTTCTTCACTTTCTGCCATTAGGGGTAGTATCATCTGCATATCTCAAATTGTTGATGTTTCTCCCAGCGATTTTAATTCCAACTTTTTATTCATCCAGCCTTGCATTGCACGTTATGTGCTCTGTGTATAAGTTAAATAAGCAGGGTGACAAAATGCAGCCTTGTCTTACTATGTGTTCTTTTGTACACATAGGTAAAGGTCACCCTTGCTAGAAAGCCAGTTGTATCTGACTCTAGGGTTCAGTACCAGGGTTCAGTGCCCATTTCTGTTTATAGCCAAAGAGCCAGTGCTGTCTGAAACTGCAGATGTTTCTGTGGACATGTGGCAGGCACGACTAGACACCGCAGTGCATGGAACACTGTTTGTACACATAGTAGGGCATAAATTCCATGCACGTAAATGCTGCATTGACTGTATTTCTCCACTTTCACAGACAATTTGTCCTGCATCCAAGTAGCCCCATTTTACTTGATTTTACTTTAATCTTTTTACTTCACTTTGAAGTCTATTAAGTGTTTTGCAGATGGTGCAGCTAGCATCTTGTCTGGATGGGAGACATCTTCAGCATTCATTTATTGGGAGAGGTGTGTTGTTTTTTTAATTCTCCATACATTTAGCCTAGCACCTTCTGGTTTCACCAGAAGTTTGAGAGGTGTGCAGAATACCCTTCCTTAATTTTAGCCATCATCTAGGGTGGTGATGGCTAACCTTGGCACACACATGCCCCACAGGGGGACTTCAGTTTCTAGAAAAGCCTAAGTCAGTATATTGTCTGATCAGTGTTTTGGGAAATTGACTTATGCTTCTGGAAGTTGAAGTCACAAAACCAAATGTTGGGAAACACTGGTTTAGAGCAATGTTCCAAAATCCTGCTTTTCCAGCAAACTCAGAGCTTCCTCTCTACTTTTCTATTTTTCAAATGGAAGGCACAGACCTGTGTTTTAATAACATTTCATTTCAGCTGATTGTTTTTATATTACTGAAAAAAGTTGGTTCACGATGTCTTTCGTTATATGATTTTTTTGTTATATGAAGCATGCCTCGTATAACAAATCCCTATGGGATACATCATACAACAAAAATCTCTATGGAAAAAAACATACAACGAATAATTTTCACTGTACGATGCATCCCATAGAGATTTTTGTTGTATGATTTTTCTCCATAGAGATACATTGCTTCGTATAATGAAAAAATCCATTATAGGGGATATAATGGTTCCTACAAATCCTCTTCGTTATATGAATTTTTCATTGTATGAGGCATTCGTTATATGGGGTTCCACTGTACTGTATAAGGGGAAAAATTCTAAGGCAGAGGTTAGCTGGTATTCAATGGAATCTAAGGTCAAGGCAAAGTCATCAGCATAGATAAAGCTTCTGCCATATGGGAATATTGGCTATTAATTTGTGCAAATGTTAAAAAGTAACAGAGACAGAATTCCTTTAATTTATCATTCCTTTAATTTATCCAGTGTCTGTGCCTCCCTTGAAATTCAACAAAGAAAAATCTCTATGAAATTACTAAATATTATGGACTAATAGCAATGGTCGCTGTTCTACTTCAAAACTGAAGTGAATGTGTATTAATTTAGTTTAGAGTTTGCTTTTTTATGTTAGAACTGAATGTGTTGATTTGGTTCAGAATGTGTGGTTTGTTCAAATTTAGTAGACAAACATCATTGGAACAGGTGAATAATATCATGGTTTGCTTCTGATCATGTACAGAATGAAATTTATTTGTTTATTTATTTATATCCTACCCATCTGGGATATTTTCCCACTCTGGGCAGAATACAACATATTTTTTTCTTTAAAAATATTTACAATTTAAAAATTAAATAAATAAATTATAAATATCAGCAAGAATACAAATAATTCCCAGCATTAAAAATGCCAGCAACAAAAGCACCTATCGGTGATGGAAAAGTTAATCACAACCTATCAGCCAGCCATTGGCGGTATATCCTTAAAAGCCTCTTTGAAAAGAAATGATTTTACTGGTTTTTTAAATATAGGCAGAGATGGAATGTGGCTCAGCTCAACTGGTAGAGACTTCCACAAAGTTGGTGCTGCCACTGAGTGATGCAGGCTGATGTTCTGAGGAGAAGATGTTCCACCAGGTAGGAAGGTCCCAATCTGTTTAGGGCCTTAAAAGTTAGAACAGCCACCTTGTATCTGATATGGAAAGGAGCGGGTAGCCAATTACCAGTGAGATAACTAATGTTATAAGGGACCATCTGTCCAAGTAGAAATTCCTTTTCTACAGAGTAAAGGTAGCCCATTTCCTCCTTTCTCACTACCAAGTTATACCAGTGGGATAGCTCTGTAATGGCCAGGGCTCAATCCCACAGGAATTTGCATACTCTAAGAAATGGATCCGGTTTAAGAATCTCATTAGCCTACAACTCCCAAAATTCTCTAGGATGGTGCTAGAGCAAACATATCAAACTACTATAGCAGCAGTTTGTAAGTGCATGACATAATATAGATAAATGCCTGTATTAAATTTCCATACTGGGGAGCTTAGATTCATTCCTTGTCTTTGGTGATTTTTTTCTCCATGTCAGGATGATGCCTGCAAGTAGCCAGAGTTCCAGATCATTTCTCTGTCTACATTTATTATTATACTTAGCCACATGGTCTTCCACTACATTTCCTTTGCTTTTCCTACTTTTATGCTTTATTGTCTTTCCTCTTAACTGCACTTGGAGACAGAGTGAAATCTATTGTTGCTGACTGGACAGTAAACTATGGGATCAGACCAGTTATGAGCCTTCAGTATCATTATGGTTATACAGTAGATTCACTGAGCATATTCCAGCAATGGGACTTTGAAATGCTGACAACTCAGACATACCTAAGCTAATTTTCCACATGAATATCCAAACTTCACAGGAGGGCTATTTCTACAACAGCCTGTGGCTTTCTGCTTCTTTGTAATATTATGACAAGGGCATTTTAATCACGGAAAGAGGAGAAGCACTTTGTCCCACTTCTAAAGAATATTGTTTCATTTTTTATGGCACAACATTTATTCTCATAAGAAACTGATGATGGTCATGATAGTGGTGGTGGTGACCTAGATGAGAGATGGGGGAAGTTATTTTCTGAACTAAACCATCCAGCCTATCCCAGCCTATCACTTACATTTAAAAGACTAGAGTGTTTCTCATATTACATCTCTCTTGACCTTATGGGCTGGTTTATACAAGCATATCCATTAACTGATTATTGCATACTTGAAGAGTTTATGAATGGAATGTGTGAACAGACCTATCGAAGAGTACAGTACTTAAATGACATGAAATGGCCTTCCTGGTTGTCAGGCGAATACTCACAGAGGCGTCGTATCTGTAGAGGCTTGCTGAAACATGCAACTTGTCAGCTGTTGTTCAGGGCTACCAGAGCTGTACATGTCTGCAAAGATAAAATGGTCTAGTTGCTTTTCTAGAGTTACCGAGTCCATCTGTGGAATTACAGTGATACCTCACTTAAAGAGCATAATGTGTTACACGGGATTGTTCTTTAAGCAAATTTGCTCTTTAAGTGAAACACCATTGTAAGTGACCAGATGTGACTTCAGGTGGGGGGATTGTGAACCCCGATTTAGTTGTTAAGCAAGTTTTTGTTGGGTTTTAGCTGTTAAGTGAGGCAACCATTCAGATAAAATTCTGCTCTTTAAGCGAGTTAGTCTCTAAGTGAGGTGATCTTTATGTGAGGTTTTACTGTATAATGAGTATGGTTGGATGGCAGCTGCTTCTGTAGTTTCCCCATGAAATTAAATTCTTTGCTATAACACTTGCTGAAATTCCATTATTTCTGTCCTTTTGTTATTTTATTGTACAGTTATTTTTCTGTCTCACCTTTCCTCCTCTGAGCTCAAGGCAATATATTTGACTCTCCTCCCTGTTGTTCTATCCTCATAACAATCCTACAAGAGAGAGAGAATGGCTCAATGCCCCCATCCAGGGAATTCCTTGAATGTGTTGGAAAATTATTTTAATTGCAACAAATGCATGTGGCACAAAGCAAAGAAAAATTCAGAAACAAATCCTTAGTGCAAAAAAAAAAAAGGGAAAGCAGACCTAAACAACATATAGTATTTTATAGTCTATGCATTATTAGCCTTTTGGTTTCTGAAAATATAGCTTGTACTGTCCTTGGAAATCTGGAGATTGTTTCTCTTTTCTATCACAGCAGTTTGACATAATTCTTTTCTTGCAAAGCAAGCTGAGATAATTGTTTAATTCTTTTTGTTAATTAATAATTTCATATCAGAGATTACTCTGAGTTGAAAGGATTTTTAGGGGATGCCCGAATGAGGCTCCTTTCATATCCACAAGTGCACCTCTTGAGTATTGAAACTCAACCTTCCAGTATCCAGCTCAGCGCCTTAACCACTAAGCCACCGGGGAGTTTTTGGTAAAAGCTATGCTCATACAAATATCTTAACATAATTGGATTTAATATCAGGCATAATATATTTGCTAGATATTGTTGAATATACAGGTTTCCCCCATATCTGTGGGTGTATATCCATGGTTTCAGTTATCTGGGAGTCTAAAAATATTCAATGAAAAACCTGAAATCTACACATGTATTTCTCTCATGCATTATCAGAATTGGCCACTAGAGGGCCCTGTCTACAATGTACCATAAAACATAGAGTTCATTGTTATCTGTGGATTTAGATATCCACAGATGGATATGTCTTGGAACATAATCGCCCATGTGTATGGGGCTGGGCCACCTATTAATCACTTAAATTTTGGCACCACAGGGGAAAACTGGGTCAACAATGTCTCAGGTCAATATGCTACAATTGCATCTCAGTGCTTGGTTCTCTGCAAACTTCACTGATATTGCAGTTTTACAAGTATTGAAACAGTGCATATAAAAATTCAAATTGCAAACATAAACCATTTGTGACACTGTGATTGTAGTCTGAAACCCACTCACCTTTGAAGGCTGGTCTTTGTTTTTAGGAATATGGCCATTAAGTGTTTCAATTTATTGCTGCATCTTTCTTTAAGCAATGCAGATCTTCCCTTGTTTGCATTTCCAATATATGTTACTTCTCCCCACCCACCTACCATACCTGTCAAGTATCTCGGATTGGCCGGGAAATCCTGTATTTCACCCCTCTTCAATTATCGTTCCTGCGGCCAACCCATATTCTGGCTGGCCAGGAAAGGGGTTACTGCAAATGCGTGCGTGCGCAAAGGGGTTCTGCGCATGCGCAAAGGGGTTCTATGCATGTGCATGCACGCCCGGGCTGGAGCAGTTCCCATATTTTCTGGAGCCGCGCTTGAGGGGTATGCCACTTACCCAAGGCAAACCATTGAACATAGCCAGTGAGAAATCCTTTCATAGCTCCCCACTATGTCACTGAATATTGCTTTCAGAATATAAAAGGACAAAAGTGAAATTTGTCCACTTCTTCACTATTAAGCAAAAGGATCAAGTAAATAATTTTGCTGTCTGACATGTTAGCCCATAGAAAAGCCACTGACGTGGGTGAGAGCTGCCAGATAACACACCAATTCTTCTTCTTTCATGTCTAGGTCAGACTTTAAACTGCCAAAATGTAGCCACCTTCTTAGCTTTGTTGTTGGCCAAATCTAAATCCTCATCCGTACATTTTCCCTGTAGTAAACAGCATACCAGCAGATGATCTGGATTCTGTATCTCTCCACATTCACACAGTGTGTTGTTATCTGCCAGGAGCCCCCATTTGAACATGTTGGTCTTACATTTAGGCCCTCTGACCCTCAGCCTATTCAGGGTCCTCGAAGTGACATAGGGAAGGTCAAGTTCCTTGGCTTCCTTTAATGTTATTCCTTGTTCAATGAGCTCCTTCCTAATTAGATTTTGCTCTTGCGTACCATCAAGAATGTTTGTTCTTGCCATAATGCTCTTCCTGGATCGGAGTCGGCAGACTTCAGGCGCATATCTTTCAGAGGATGTCGAGGGTCATTCTTCTGTTTAGTTCTCTCAGTGCCTGCTGCTACTTCTCTCCTAATGTTAGGTGGAACAACAAGTGGGTATATTTTCTCAACTGGAGTAAGTTTGAGGCATCCTGTCACTGTGCGCATTGTTTCATTAACAGCGATGACAACTTGTTTCATGTGTACAGATGCACTCCATACAAGAGCAGCATACTCTGCTGCAGAGATGTTCATGGCCAAAGCTGATGTACGCAGTGTGGATGGTTGAGCACTCCATCTATAGTTTGTCAACTTCCTGATGATATTGTTCCTCAACTAACATTAGCAATCCACTCCAATGACACCATTGTTTCAGTAACCTGGTGACAGGTGCTTCCTCTGAAGAATTTCTTCTAAGCATTTTAGTTGGCAACTTGGAAGTAAAGAAATCCATACTCACACATACACATTTACATACCTACTTCTTCTTCAGCCATGTTCAAATCTGAATATTGGCCATCAGCCATGAAGACTGTTTTGAGAATATAATGCAATGGACTTTCATCAGCCTTCTGCATTGCAGTGTGAGACCCGTACCACTGATCCAGTTCCATGAGTCACTTTCTGGACCAGAGCCCTTTGAGCACACAAAGTCCTCCTCAGCCCCAGGCCATATATTGATGAAGCTGCTGCCATCCTTCAAAATGGATTTAAGTGGGATTTAATCAACTTAGGGACCATCAACCTTCCCTGTAGATTTTGGTACCCAAGCCCGTTAGTCCTCAGGGTTGTCAGTTTAGTTAACTGCCGCCTGACACTTGGCATTGAGTCACTGGCAGTCTGGTCTACTCTATTACTATAGCAGGGTAACCTGGCCAGACTGATAAATATCTACTAATACAATATAAATTTGAATTCTCAGTTCCAACTTATGGCCAACTTCACAGTGTTTTCTAGGTATAGAGTTTTCAGTAGAGGTTTACCAGTCTCTCCTTCCAATGGCATTCTGTCCACTTGGCGAAAGCCACACATTCTCCCTGTTTATTAAACTTGGATACATTATTATGTTATGTGTCATTTTATCTCCACCAGTTATTTGTCTGCTTGTATGGACAGGGATGTTATCACGGACATTAAGTCTCCTTGAATATCCCCACAAATCCCTAAGTATACTGAAGCTTTGCATTATGAGTTCAAATATCTGCAGAAGGCTTTTAAACATCATTTCATTGCATATGGCTACAGAGCTCCTGTAATTGGGAACCCTGATATGCCACTCTGTCAAATGAATTCAACCAATGTGACTGCAAAACCATCTTCAAACTATCAGCTCAACATCTAAGGTCTGTGGTGCTGATGGGTATGTGCTAATGACCAGGCATCATGTTCATGTGCAAGCTCTTGTACTTGTCACACCTTTAGTCTTACACACATTCAGGCTAATGCCTGCTGTCTTTAGCAAGGGTTGTACATCCATATCACCCCACATCAGGATTAATGTGTGAATTGTTCAACAGAACAATTCATGTTTAACCAGTTTTTAAAAGCATAGTTGAAGATCGACTTTCTATCAATGAACATATTTCTAAATGCACCTTGCAAACATAATTTGACATGAATAAACTGCTGACAGCTATGTCACAATGTTTAGAGAAGTGCAAAATTAATTGGATAGCTATGCCTTGATCCATGCAATAGCACACGAGGTACAGATCAAATCAATTCATATTGGGATCTGCAAATATTGAATTCTGCTACTATGTAATTTACACACCTCAAGTTTGGGTTACATGGTTCAAGTTTATTGTATTCAGAAGCTCACATTTTAATTTTTTCGAACTTTCCTTGTTCTTTCCCATGGAAACTATTGGAAAGATTTATTTCTGAAACATTTTTTTTAAAAAGGCTACAGACTTTAGAGAGGGTATTTTTAACATAGTTTTGTATAGTATTTTAAACATGTGTACAGTTTTAATTGTTGTGAGCTGGCTTGGGTTTCCTATAAGGAGAAAGGCAGCATATGAATAATATAAATAAATATCTACTTTTCCTTTTAAGAAATAATCTATGAAATAATAGGAGGAAAGTGCCACAAATTTCAATCGCCTGCCAAACTTATGTGCCCTGTCAGGCTTTCTTTCTTTCTTTCTTTGTATGAGAGTGTTAGATTATTTTTTGACCAGAAGTGGGCTACTTTGCTGTTGTTATTTTGGTCATTTGCTAGATCTTCTTTTGTATATGTACATGTGTTGCCAAGACAGACAAGTGAATATTGCATTAGTCCACATGTGTGTGTTGAGAAATTAAGAATATAGTGACCACTAGATCATGCACTATTCCAGCATGCGACAACTAGAATCCTGTGGATTTTCACTGGTTGGAATCAATCAATACTGAACTGTGGCACTGAAGAAATGTATGGATATTATATTTAAGGTTAGGGTTGCAAGGGAGTTAACTCTAGGTGCCTAGAGTTATATTTTAGGGTTTGGCCTTGAAACCTGGGTATTGGGATCCATTACTGCATCTCAGGCACCGGCCATGAATTTGCAGTGAACAGGATACTGCCAACCTTGGAAAATCAGATTTTGGGGTTCATTCACATGGCTCCAGGGCATGCTGCTCAGACATGCTCAGAAATACGATTTCTTGTTCATTATCTGGCATGTCTTAGAACTACTGGCTTTCATATTTGTCATACAGTGCCACATTGTGTGCCTATCAAGACTCAAGCCACTCTACAATCTTTGCTGAAGAGTCTCTCCAGCGATGTCATTAAGATCTTTTTCTGTGACATCACAAGCTCCTGACAGTGAAGTTAAGACTTTGGTCCTGAAATCTCAGGAAATGGGATGCTCCTGACCTGGTAATTTTATTTCAGAGTACAGAAAAGGATCATAAGAAATGCAGCAGAAGAGGATGCAAACAGCCTGGATGAGTAGTGGGGTTTTGGATTGTCTATATTAATGGGCCCAATCAGTCCCTGGAAAATAGATGGGGAAGAAGTAACAGACTTTACTTTCCTAGGCTCAAAGATCACTGCAGATGATGATTGTAGCCATGAAATAAAAAGGCGACTGATTCTTGGGAGGCAAGCTATGAGAAACCTGGAGAACATAGTTAAAAGTAGAGACATCACCTTGCAAACTAATATTTGCATAGTCAAAGCAGTGGTATTCCCAGTGGTAGTGTATGGCTGTGAGAGCTGGACCATAAGGAAAGTTGAGCGCAGAAGAATAGAGCCCTTTGAAATGTGGTGTTGGAGGAGAGTTTTGAGAGTCCCCTGGACAGCGAGGAGAACAAATAGGTTGATCTTAGAAGAAATCAACCCTGACTGCTCCTTAGAAGGTCAAATAGTAAAGATGAAGCTAAAGTACTTTGGACATCAAACAAGAAGAGAGGATTCACGTGAGAAAGCCTTGATGCTAGGAAAGTGTGTCCGGCCATTTGTAAAGAACGGTCCAGCAACGATGAACAGAACAACGAACAACGGTTTATTGTAAAGTCTTGCAGGCAACAATTACAAAGATATCCAGACAACAGATAGCTACAAAAGTCCCATGTAATCGGTCCCTCCGAAATCTGCTGTCATGGCTACTAAGCTACACTTGCGTGTGAGCATATGGAGAGGACCCAAAGCTTAGCTGGGTTAGGGTTAACCTGCAGAGAATGGGGAAGTATAGATCCAGCTCGGCCACACCCTTGTTTACCCGTGGCACTTATATAATGTCTTGGCGGTGGTCACTCTAAGATACAATGTAGTGACCCACCAGATAACCTTAATTAACCAATCATAACTTGATAGGTAAAGGTAAAGGTTTCCCTTGCTCAAAAGCCAGTCGGGTCTGACTCTATGGTTTAGTGCTCATCTCTGTTTCAAAGCCGAAGAGCCAGTGCTGTCTGCTTCTGCAGATGTTTCCATGGTCATGTGGCAGGCATGACTAGACACCAGAGCGCACGGGACGCTGTTATCTTCCCACCGAAGTGGTCCCTATTTATCTACTTGCAATTTCTTGCTTTCAAACTGCTAGGTTGGCAGGAGCTGGGACAAAGACGGGAGCTCATTCCGTCCTGCAGTACTCAGGAATCGAACTGCTGACCTTCCGCCTCCCAGTCAGCATTTTAGCCACTTGAGCCACTGCAGTCCAAAACCTTAATACCACAGTATTAACCAATCAGGAACAGGATCCAAAGTTGCACCCAATCATAAAACTCTAATTAACATACAGAGCGCGCCCAGAAGGGAAGAATATGCGCCAAATCTTGCTCTTAATTCTGATGGCGGGAAATTGCCATTTTGTCTTTACAAAGCATTGCTGGAGCAACTTGCACTTTACTTTAATACACAACAGAAAAGTAGAGGGCAAAAGAAGGGAGCAGCCAAAAAATGAGATGTCTAGATGGTATTGTAGACGCAATGGGCACAGAGTTGGGTGGGTTGAGGAGGATGGTAGTGGACAGAGGTACCTGGCGGGCAATGGTCCATCGGGTCGCAAAGGGTCGGAATCGACTGTGCGACTGAACAACAACAAAAATGATTCTTTTTCTTAATAGGTTTTAAGCACCAGTAATAATTAGAATTGGCTTCTATACATTTAGGGTGTTGAGTATGTCTTTTTAAATGGCCGAAAGAGGAGCTACACATGCTCCAAAATAATTATATTTCTATTCACCAGATCTCATATTGTGAAATCTAACGGGGACGTTAGGATTTGTGCTGATTATAAGTGTACGATCAACAAGGCCATTCGGCCCAATGCATATCCGGTGCTGGTAGTTAGCCACTTACTAGCCACTTTACACGGGGGTAAATGTTTCGCTAAGCTAGATTTGGTGCAGGCGTACCAGCAGCTCACGGTAACTCCAGCTGCCACCGCTGCGCAAACCATCATCACGCACAAGGGTGCATTCAAGGTAACGCGCCTACAGTTCGGCATGAATCCGGCCCCCGGGATTTTCCAGTCTCTCGTGGAGCGCCTTTTAAAGGGCCTCCCAGGTGTTCTCCCCTACTTTGACGATGTATTGATAACTGGGGGGAATGAATCAGAACTAGCGAAAAGGCTAGACAAGGTTCTAACAGTATTCGAGAAAATGGGACTGAGGTTGAGAAGGGACAAATGTGTGATTTTTGCGAGGGAGGTTGAGTTTCTTGGGTTCAGGATAACCCCCGATGGTATTAAGCCCTCCGAGTCAAAGGTTGCGGCTGTTCAAAATGCCCCTCACCCCACCGCGAAACCGGAGCTGCAGTCATTTCTAGGGCTCCTAAATTTTTACCATTCCTTCTTGCCAAGGAAAGCATCTGTTGCGGAGACACTGCATGAATTAATGAAGAAAGACGCGGTTTGGCGGTGGGGAGATAAACAGGAGAAAGCTTTTAAAGAGCTCAAGAGGCTCCTGTCCTCAGATGCCGTTCTGACCCATTTCGACCCGAGGAAACCTGCAGTCCTAGTCTGTGATGCCTCACCAGTGGGGGTGGGGGCTGTGCTGTGCCACGTGTTGGAAAATGGGCGGGAAGCCCCGGTTGCCTTTTATTCTAGGTCACTTTCAAAGGCAGAGCGCAATTACGCGCAAACAGATAGGGAAGCCCTAGCCATAATCGCGGGAACAAAGAAGTTCCATGATTTCCTGTATGGTCGACAGTTCACCATTGTGACTGACCACAAGCCCCTCTTGGGGATTTTCACCACGGGCAAGCCCACACCACAGATTCTGTCTCCCAGAATGCTACGATGGGCCATCTCCCTCAATGCCTACCAGTTTGCACGGGTCCACTGCCTGGGGAAGGAGATCTCCCACGCGGATGTGCTTTCCCGGTCCCCCCTCCCACAGTTGGGGGACCCCAAATGCGAGGTAGAACAGGAACACCTGGTCCTGCTGATTGAGTCTCTCAACTCACCCTCCCCCCCCCATAGTACCCGCAGACCTCACCACAGCCACAGCAGTGGACAAAGCTCTGTCCCTAGTCAGTTCCTGGGTTAAGAAAGGGTGGCCCACGACTCCCCGTGTGAAGGAGTTAAAAGCATTTTTCAAACAGAGGGTTGAACTCTCCATAGAGAGGGGCTGCCTCCTCTGGGGCCAACGGGTGATCATTTCCGAAAAGCTACGACCGAAAGTGCTCAAGCTACTGCATACCAGCCACCCAGGGATCGTACACTCTAAGGCTCTGGCCAGAAGCTATTTCTGGTGGCCCCAAATAGACACTGATATAGAGCACATGGTGGGCACTTGTGAGAGTTGCCAGAGATCTCGACCTGAGGAGTCTCAGCTTCCCCACAGAACATGGGACACGGTTTGTGGCCCATGGTCCTGAGTACACATCAAATTCACTGGCCCGTTCGGGGCTCCCTTTTCCTGTTGATAGTAGACTCGTACTCCAAGTGGTTGGAGGTCATTCCAATGTCCAACACCTCATCAGCCACAACAATAAAGCAGTTGCGCAGGGTGTTTAGTTGCTTCAGTTTACCTGATGTGCTGGTCTCCAATAATGCCAGTACCTTCAAGGCGTTCATCGAGAGGAACGCCATTCGGCACATCATCTCTGCTCCTTTCTACCCCACCACGAACGGTCAGGTAGAATGCCAGGTGCGGACTACAAAAGACGCGCCTTGGCGAATGGGCCCCGGGGATTTGAACCTCCAACTGTGCCAGTTTCTAATCTGCTACAGGGCAACTCCCCTGGCGTCAGGGCTCTCACCTGCTGAGCTCCTCATGTGTAGAAACCCATAACACTCTTTGATCAGTTGGATCCGACCAGGGTGGAGGATGAGGGGAGGAATATAGAAATTGGGAGCACCAAATGTTTTGCAGTAGGGCAACCGGTGCATTGTAGAAATTACGCGACCTCAGGACCAACATGGGTTCCAGGGGTGATAGTTGAGCAAACGGGGCCAGTGTCATACAGGGTAGAAACCAGCATGGGTCTACTGTGGAGAAGACACGCCAACCAACTCAGGTGTCTGGTCACCAGCAACCAAGGCGAGGAGGGCCAACAAGGAGAGTCAACGTTAGGGTCCTCCCCCACCTGCTTATCCCAAGGGGGAGACACAGAGTACTCCTCGAGTACAAATCCATATCCTTTGGGCTCTCAGAGTACAAATGCATATCCTCGGCTCCCACCAAGAGGGGAGGGGGATGATACAAATCCATATCCTTGGGAAGCATCAGGGGGGAAGAGGATAACGAAGTGGTTGAGGAGTTTGATTTTGATTTTCAAAACCGTTTTTTTTTTTTGCGGAGTTATCCCCCACCCGTCCGAGTGAAAAGCGTGGTTTTTGTTAAGTCTCAGGTGCCCCCGGTTTCTCAGGGTTAGAATTTACCCCTACCCCTCAATGAGAACAATTGAGGACAGCAAATCCACAGCAGATCGCTAACGAATCTCATTCTCCCCTTGCAGGGTGAGAATCCGCGGAACATGGAACCCCTAGTTCCCCCGAGCTCGGCCAAGCTGCCGTATGCCCCAAGCGCACATGCGGAAAACCACAATGGTTAAGGGAATTCGTCCCATCCTAGGGTGTGTGTGTGTTGTGTATAGAAACACTATATCTTTAAGAATGAATGCAACCACTCCAATGTAAGAATGTAACCTTGTAATGAATACAGTGTTTCTCAGCTGTAATGGAATGCGAGCTAGCTACCCATAGAGGGCAGCTGCGAGTGTTCAGCTCACATGGTACAAATTCCCCAATTACTGTCAGCCGCAGGAACATTCCCGCCACGGTTACACCTGGTGAAGAAGGGCGTGACTCAGAATGACGTCATGCAGGCGGTGGCCAATGGGCTACCATGCATCCATATTCAAATGTATTGTTGCTGTATAAAAGGAGCTGTACCTCCATCATTACCACATGTTCAGATTGCATACCACCAAATAAAGATGTGTTTAGCTTTGTAACTGCTGACTGCTGCGTATCCATCTGCCAACATCAAATATTGGTGCACAGTTGAAAGAAGCATGAGTACACCTATGGACCAAGTTATTCATGCTAATCTAGTACCTGAACTTATTGCTCTCAATATACTGAATAGCATTGTAAAGTAACCAGTCAAGCATTACCGAAGTGGAAAAAAGAGGTAGAAAGGGCCTAACCCAGAAAAAACAAATAACAGGTAACATTTGTTTTCATAAAAGAAGCAACATGTAACGAGAAGCTGTCTGTTTTTAAAACAAAAGAGAGCATGCACATTTCCCCCAAGGGGAGATTATCATTCTTTGAACTGCAGTGTACTATGGCATAGCTTATAGCCACAGTAGTTATGGATGATGAGAGGATTCTGTGTTATCTCTGACATAGGAAATAATGGTGGTGACTGTGCTTTGTCTCCCCGCCCCCAAAGCAACCATTTTTTCATGGATATTATTCACTGATGTTCCAATTCTTCCTGGCCATTCTGCCATTTTGTGAGAACTTGAAGTCTCCACTTGTGCCTTAATTCCAAGCACACAATTATAGCGCGCAAATTGTGGTTTCCTGCATCCCTCCCCCTTGGGCTGAGCTAGCTAGCTTTGGAACACATCTGATCCGGGAATTTGTTTTGCCAAGAGAAAATCTTCAGCAGTGTGCCAACTGCAGTATGCAGGATCTATAAATTTTGAGAGAGAGCTTAAAAGGAGAGCTTAAATGATAACATTTTATCTTTTGTGAGGAGATGTGGTTTTTTCAGAGATCCAGCTGTTTGGGAGAAGATGTTGAGCCCAAGGTGTTTTCATGCTGTTGACTGTTTGTTTTATTTATATAAACCCTTACTTTAACATATTTAGTAAAGATTTTTCCCAACATTGAAATCTGCAACCCTATTCCAGTCATTCAGTAAGCATGTAAAGACTACCCGCTTTAAGAGAGCATTCCACTTCTGTTCCCCCCGCCCCAATTAAAAGCAACAGTCTTAAGATTGGGGAGGCTGCATAACTTCTATACATGAACCAGAACCCTGATGTTTTTCTAGTTATGATTCATGGATAAGTCTATACAGATATAGGACATGTAACTCATCACAAACACCATGTGACCTTAACTCAATTTTAAAAAACACAACTGGAAAACTGATTCTTTTGACAGTCAAGACATACCCTTAGGTACGTTCACAATTGAAAGGAATGTTAGAACAAGTAAAGAACGTTCTATGAAAACTTCAATGGTCCTTCTGTTTCCATACCACCCCATGGAAACATATTACCTTTAATTTGTACTCTGTAACTTCCAACATAAGATATCTTTCTAAGGTCTATTCAGAATATTTACAGTTTGCTGCCCTGCTCCATTCTGCATGCCCTCCAGGGACACTGGTAAACTAGGACACATACTTCTTTTCAAACCTATGGTAGCTAGAAGTAAGGATATAGGTAGTGATGCATTGCAATTTTTAAAATACCTACTCTGTGGGCAAGGTCAAATTTGTGGATGGGGCCAAATCTGTGGGCATGGCCAAACATTCTGCATTATGGGCTATGGAGGTAGGCGTGGCCAACCAAGTGGGCATGGCCTGGGGGAATTTCTGCTACCAGTTCTGCAGAACCTGACAAAACCTGCTGCAGTGCATCACTGGACATAGGAAGCAATTCATCACCTAGCTACAGTAGATCACTCTCAAATGGAATCAGCGTTAAGTTTGCTCAATACCAATTGTACATCACTGTATGAAATAATGAACATTCACATACACAATTTCCGGAAACAGACATTTTGTATATCACTGTCTCTACAATAGACCAATTTGTATGTTGTTACATGCTGTCAGGTTGCCTCAAACTTATGGGGAACCTATGATGGATCTCAACAGCCCTGCTTGTCCTCAAGAGCCCTGCGCAGCAATTGTAAACTCAAGGCTTTGGCTTCCTTAGGGATGTCTGGCCAGGTTATCCTGCTATGGTAATAGAGTATACCATACTGCCAGTGACTCAACACCAAGTGTAAGGCAGAGGTTAACTAACCTGACAACCCTGAGGACTAGCAGTCTTGGATGCTGATGTCCACAGGGAAGGGTGTTGGTCCCCAAGTGGATTAAATCCCACTTGAATCCATCTTAATGGAGGGCAGTAGCTTCATCAATACTGGCCTGGGGATGATGAGGACTTTGCATGCCAAAAGGGCTCAGGACCAAAAAGTGACTCATGGGACTGGATCAGTGGTATGGGTGTCACACTGCGATGCAGAAGACAAATGGAAGGCCACTGCTTTATATTCTCAGGACAGTCTTCATGGCTGATCGCCATGATTATCGCCAATATTCAGATTCGGATACGGAAGAAGAAGAAGAAGAAGAATTTCCTCTTTTCCTGCTGCCTTTACCTTCCTTAGCATTATTATCTTCTTCCAGAGACTCCTGCCTCTTTATAATGTGTCAAAAGTAGGACAGCTTCAGCTTCATCATTTTTTGCCTTCAGAGGTAGTTCAGAATTGATTCACTCTAGGACCCCCTTGTCTGACTTTCTGGCAGTCCATGGTATCTGCAACACTCTCTTCCAGGGCTAATTTTTCATACAAATCAATGTTTTCCCTGTCAGCTTTCATTATTGCCCAGCTTTCGCACCTGTACATACTGATTGGGAATACAAGAATGAGGATGATCTTGGTCTCCAATGACACATCTTTGCACTTGATGGTCTTTTCTAATCGCTTTATTGCGGCTGCTCCAAGTCTCAGCCACCTTCTAGTTTCCTGGCTACCGGGTATAATTTGGATTGAAGAATGAATTGAGCAATACAAAATCTTTCATTATTTCAGTATCTTCATTGTAGTTCTTTTGTAGTTATGATTTTTTTAAATGTTCAACTGCTATCCTGCTTTCTTCTTTTTCTTTCACTAAAAGTCATTTCAAATCAATTACGGTAATATATGCATTTTTACATATAACAGATTTTATAGCCTCAGCTATAACCTTAATCCAGGACTACAAAAATGGGAAATAAATGACACAGATCTGGAGTAACCACAAACCTTTCTCTGAAGTTATCTCTCAGAGTGAAGACAAACTAGCTATTGATTTCATTGCTTTGCTCCTGTAACCCAGGATATATCTATTTCCTGATTGAGTACATGGAGTTTGTTTAACAATGCCCCCCACCCCTCCAGGTATTGAACCTCACCTAATTAAAATGTCTTTTCAAGTATGAAACCTCATTTTACTGTGCTGGTGACACTCCTTATCCTCAGATCACTCCAGATCAAAATATCTGGGTGTGGACCTGCTGTGCCGCAGTCTGTGTATTATTTCAGAAAATGCAAAGTAGATTTAGTTTCTTTAACATGTGGATAAAACAACAGTTTCCATCTTCCTGGCCCTTTGAGGAAGGCATTTTAAAAACCAATCCATATCATTATGTCTGGACAGTTAAAACTATTGTTTGTTTATTTTTAACAATTTGCTCTGCAGACTCTGGCACACCTATGGAAATGATATGAAAAGCTTCCCTCATTGTGGGTCCCCCATTGTGGTTAAACTGCTGTACTGCAGCCAAAACATTGTGAGTTCAATCCTGACAGTGATCAAGGCTGACTCAGCTTTTTGCAGTTGTTAAAAAGAGTACCCAGCATGCTTGGGGCAAAATGCTAATTACCTTGTGAACCACCCAGAGAGTGCACTAAGTGTTATTGCTCTCTATTATTGTCTTTTAGCAATAATAGATATTATTGCTAAAAGACACAGAAGCAGGACAGAGTTAGACCATTTTCCTTGGGCCTCTTGACATGGCAGAATACCCCTTTATCCATGTAAAGTGCAGCAGGACTTTGTAGAAGTGACTTCAATGCCACAGAGATAAATGTATGTACGGAGCCTGGATGGACAGCTGTTGAAATGGCGGGCCGGAAGGAAGACGCTTGGAGGCACCCATGTGGCAAAGTCCAGCCCTGACCAAGGGTCGGGAGCAAGTATTTATTTTCTGCCTAGAGGTGAGAACGTGTATGTAAGATAATCACATCATCCCTGTACAGAAGGCTTGCGTACGTGGCATTTTCTGGTGGTCCAGCTACAATGCCAGCTCTTGGAAGTTACCCCGTGGTTAATGGACAACCCACACTTAATTGCCTTGGGCTGGCGATACCCATTGTTCCTGCCCTAATCTCGGAGCCCATGTGGATTGTCCCCGGGCATCTAACATTGTTCCTTGTTTGCCCCTGTCTGCTTGCCTAGCTCTATTTGCCCTAGGCCTGGGCCATTGTTAATTCCTAACATACCCGCTTATCTCCCAATTTCCCCGGTTGGTTCTCGGGACTGTGACCGCCTGAGCGGACCCCTGAGGAGAGGTTAAGCCAATTGATGTGGAGAACCCACATCCAGCTACCACGTCCTTCTGAAATTCAAGAATTATTTAGTGGTAATACCTTTCTTTCAGTGCAACATACAGTAGTTCTCTGTTTTATTTGCCACAGCCAGATGGATCTCACAGATGGAAAATAAAATAAGTGACAGCAGGAGATGGTGAGAACAATAAACAAATGCTTGTAAAAATCAGGGCTCTAATGCACATGGTAAATATTGGACAAGGAGGAATAAAAAAACCAAACCACTCCTTTTTATGGGAGAGGAGTCCTTATGCTCTCCATGGAAATTGTTTGGGTTTAAAGGGTTGGCTTTATACAGGTGAAACTCGGAAAATTAGAATATCGTGCAAAGGTTCATTCAATTCAGTAATACAACTTAAAAGATAGACTCATTACATGCAAAGTGAGATAGTTCAAGCCTTACTTTGTTATAATATTGATGTTTATGGCTTACAGTTTATGAAAACCCCAACCCCCTAATCTCATGTACCCTATAATCATCACATAAGATCTTGCATGCTGTACTCTATGATCACTACAATGATAACAAATTAAGGCATGACATCTCTCACTCTGCATGTAGTGAGTCTATCTCATATATTTGTTTCACCTTTTAAGTGAAATGAATGAAAATGTGCACGATATTCTAATTTTCAGAGTTTCACCTGTAAATTACAACCAATGTTCATAATATCTTAGGACTGTAGTGAGAAGAAAAGTTCTTTTTTTCTGCATTGACAAATCCAATGTGTGTGTGTAGGAGAAGGATCCTAATGTCCTAAACAACATTATTTCAAACACTTTCCTTAGTAAATCAGACTAAATGATACCCCTAACAGGTGGAAAAGTGAAGGTCCAAGTCTTACTGGATTGAAAGAGATTTACCTTCAGTGTCATTATACTATTCTGCAAGAGTTTAATTGACTCTGGAGCAAACTTTTAACTATATTTTATGAATGGATATCTATAATACAAACCCCAGTTGATGGAATTGAAGATGAGACTGATATTGATACTTTATTGAAGCTACACTGGGGAAGTGAAATGGAGGAAGGGTTATGCCAAGATATTTTCCTTCCCGATGTGCAGAGAAAGAATCACCAATGCAGCCGTTTTTTAGGTTATAAGTTATGTACATTAGCAATATTTATGTGCAGTTGCAGGCATACACACATATATGTATGCACACTCAGAGATAAGTCTTGGGAGAAGTATTGTAAACACACTTATAATCCATGCCTCTTGAGGGTAGACATTAGTTCCCAATTGTATCAGGGTGGCAGAACCAGCTGTTTTTGCACTACACCAGCTACACACCTGTTTCCTAATTATAACTGGCCTTTTAAGTCCCGGTCAGGAAGTAGAGGCAAATAGGAGACTTACTCAATATCTACATCTTCTGTGTCTAGGCCAGATGTGAAACTGCCAAAATGAAGCCACCTTTTGGCGAATTCATTCTGCAGTTCCTTTTGCCTGATCTAGTTTGAGAAAGATTAGCCGGCACAAGGTGGTCATTGTCCGGAGTATGCCTGTATGCAGTTCAGAAATACAATTTTCGAGGAGACTTTTATGTGTACTCCTCTATTTCTACTACCTTTCCTTCATTCCAAATTATACTGGATTAGGATCCTTTCATACCTGGATAAAGTGGAACAAATAAAAGCAAGTTCTTGTCTTTTCTAAAGATTTTCTTTAGAAGACAGGACTTTGGCAAGCACAGCCTGCCATGTAGATGAGAAAATGAAAGTCACTTAACATTTTTTTTAAAAAAACCACACACACAAAAGCTCAGTTTCCTTTTGCCTCTGGTCACTCAGTGGGACATTGCAACATCTCTATTACATCCTCTACCTAGTAGGCAAAGTAGATGAAAGCACATCTCTCTCTAACCACCACCAGAACGATGTTGCCTTAAGGGGTGCAGGCCATATCTGTGCAGATGCCAGCAAAACACTCTGAAGTTATAAGTCAACACAACACATTACTCATCAGGCCTACAACTGGCAAAGCCTGCTTGACTAGAATGGCTGCTAGGGATGGGGTTTATGTTCAGTGCCACTGTAATATCCTGGAAGTGCTTAATTGATCTGGCAATTTTGATTAAATAGACTACCTGCGAGTGGCACTCTCAAAACCCACTTAGAAAGATAATGGTCGCATATGCTGTTTTTGAAAACAAGTGCTGGTTTAATATTCCCTATTAAAGTATTTTCAAAAGCTTTGCAATATTACTCTTTTCCAGTTGCTGGAATCGAATGGTTTCTCAGAAATATAGGGCAATTGTCCTTTCCAGATACAGACATACATTCTTGAACCTCTAAAACAGGCAAAATTGAACATTTTTAGGCTTAATTGCCAGGGGTTGCCTGGTATATGCCTGCATGCAGGTATAATGGCTGGAATCCTGTTGGCATAAGTTATGCTATGTAAGTCTGAATGCCTCAGCTCCCTCTGTGGACGTCAAAAGTTGCTGCTGCCAAGCCACCGCAACACCTGGCTCCCTCCGCTGGCCTGTCCGGCTGGGGGAGTTGGGAGCACAGCTGCACCCGTTTGCCTGCGCGGGGCCGTCAAAAGCCGCCGCTGCCGAACCACCCCAACACCTTGGCTCCCTCCCCTGGCCCATCTGGTCGGGGGAGATGTGAGCACAGCTGCACCCGTTTCCCCACGGCAGAGCCGCGAAGAAGGCCACCGCTTTAGCCACTGGGACATTTTCCTGCCTCAGTTGGGTTGGGGCTGGTTCTTCTCTCCTGGCTCCATTATGGACGTTGAGCCATGGGGCTCCATCATGGACGTTTTGAGCCACCAGGCTCCATTGTGGACGTTGGGTAGCCGGGGGCTCTGTGCAATTAATCTTGTAATTTTTTTTGTAATTTCAGTATTTAAATGATGTCTATTGTAAAACTGTACTTGTTTTGAAATCTGTAATTGTATTGGATTGTATGGATTTATCTTTTTGTATTATTGTATTGCCATGATGTACCTGTATTGATATGTTGGATGCCGCCCTGAGTCGGCCTGAGCTGAATAGGGCGGGGTATAAATAAAAATTGAAATTGAAATGCAACACATAATTACTGTCTGATCCAGATGCTGTACAACTACAAATGGCTCTGAAGCAGAGGTGGGCTGGAGACAGATGTAATAGCTGTGGTAGCAGCAGATCCCCCCCTCTGGAAATGGAGTCCAGATGCCTAACAGGAAGTAGTAGAAGGGATAAAAACAAATGAATGAATGAATGAACAGCCCATAGGAGGGATCAAAGAGGAAGGCAGAAGCCCAGATGATGCTTTGTGGTTGTGACTGTAGTGTTAAACTGACACAAGCACTATGTGACCTTAACCTGATTTTTAAAAAAAGCCTGTTTGGAAACTTGATTGTTTTGACAGTCAAGACACACCCTGAGAATTCTTTTGCATGGGAAAAAGCAAACGCTCTGACATCTTAATCCAAACCACATTTCAATCATTGAAAGAACTGTCTCTGGTTTCATTGGGAGCTGGATTGAGCCCTTTAATGAAAGATGCTTCTTAATCAGAACAAAAGTCCCGTCTCCTGATGCTTCCTGATTGTATGGATATTACCATTCTTAAATAAAATGCCTTCTGTTCAGTCACTGTGAAGCAGCTTCTCTGTCTCAAGTTAAACACAACAAAATGAAACAGAAATCAATCCTTTTCAAAGGAGTTCACCTCACTGCAGGCCAAACTGAATGACAGTTTTTATGTAAGCTATAACATCTTGGCTAACCAGCTGTGACAACAGTTCTTGAGAGTCACCCCATGGTTTGAAGTATGCCTTTGTTATGTGCCACCAAGTTCATCCAATTTACAGCAAACTTTATAGAGTTTTAATTTAAGGAATGGTTTTATTTTTTATTATTCACCCAATGAATTTCCATGGCCAAGTAGGGATTCACACCCAGGCCTCCTGAATCCTGGTCTGATACTCTATCCACCCAGTATCAACTGAGTACTTATAAGTATGTTTCTGTAGATGTAAATCTCACTGATGTCAAGAGATGTTCAGATCCAGCTGCCTAAGCCAGGAGTGGAGAATCTTTAGCCCAATATATATTTTTGATGACAACTTCTTACCACAGGCATGCTTATGAAAGTTGTAGGATAAAACACCTGAAGAACTAAAGCAGTGATGCCCAAAGGTTTTTTTTTTTTGTGGGCTGGTTCTGCCCCCAACACACAGCTGCGGGGGCCAGAGGTGGGCTACTCCTGCTGCTGACAGTTTTGACGTCAGCAGTGGTGGCGGCGGCGATCATGTTTTGTCCTGGCTGCTCCAAGCAGCCTCTTGCTCGGTCCCATCACCTCTGCAGCCTTTGCCAAAGCCAATCACTGCATCGGGGAAATTTTTGGAGCCTCCTGTTTCAAAATCCACAGCGCTGAAAGGGTAAGCCTAGCGCTGCGGTGATGTCATCCTGGGCGCGCCAGGAGGTTCTCCTAGCGCTGCGAATTTTGAAACACAGGAGGCTCCGAAAATTTCCCTGACACAGTGATCGGCTTTGGTAAAGGCTGCAGAGGAAACGGGACTGAGCAAGAGGCTGCTTGGAGCAGCCCGGACAAAGTGCGATCGCCGCCACTGCTGCCACCGCTGCCACCGCTGTCACTGCTGCTACCGCTGCCACCGCTGCTGATGTCAGGCAGTGGGGTGGGTGGGTGGGTGGTCCACGGTGAGCCCAGGTGCTCACCGCGGGCCACATTAATGATATGCAGGGGCCTAATTGGGTCCACGTGCCATAGTTTGGCTGCCCCTGAACTAAAGCCTTATTGAGACAGACCTAAAAGAAGACATGGTCATGTTTAGGGTGGTGGTGGTCTTCTTCTTCTTCTTCTCAATCAAGTCCTGGACTGCTAAAATGAAGCCCCTTTCTTGGCTTTGTCATTGGCCAAACCTAAGTCCTCATTGGTGCATGTTTCTGGGAGTAATCAGCAGACCAGTAAATGGGCTGGATTTTGTATCTCTCCACATTCACACAGCGGGTTGTTGTTTGCCAGCAGCCCCCACTTGAGCATGTTTAGTGTGGCAATTAAAGTACTGGAGTAGAATGCAGGAAGTCACAGTTTAAGATCACACTAAGTCATGAAACTCCCTGAATAACTTTGGGCCAGGCACATTTTCACAGTTTGTACTACCTCACAGGGTTATTGTTAAAATGAAAAATATATTTGTCATTTTTGTCATATCCATGGATGTGTTTCATTGCACTCTGTGGGGATCTAGTGGCTCAGTGGCTCAGAAGCTTGCCCTGTTAGCTGGAAGGCTGGCAAGTCAGCAGTTCGAGACCCAGGTACTGCATGACGGATTGAGTGCCTGTCTCTGTCCCAGCTCTTGGGGACATGAAAGGTCCTTCATTTGGGCGTTCATTGAGTACATTTTCTTCCGCAAAAATCCTTTCAATCCAGAATAATTTCTGACGCTAAATTATTATTATTATTATTGCATTCTGTCTTTTGATGTTTTAATCTAATTTGTTTGAATTGCAGTATTACATTTCAAAGGAAACAAGCTTTATTGGCATTTAAATGAGTGGGGCAAGACTTTTCTGTTAACTACAGCTTCTTAAATATATATTTTGTTGAATTTAAATTGAACTACTTCATATGCTGTTTTATTGCAATGTTAATGTGTCTTTTATTATTCATGGTCTAAATCCAACTGCTAATCCTTGCTAGAGTAGAGCCATTGAACAAATGAAACCTTTACAATCAACACTTAGGTAAGTCCCATTGATTCAATGGTCAACTCAAATTGCGATTTAGAACTGGATTTATGCGATTATAATTCGTATTTTATGCCCACTGTGTTTTATGTAATTATAAACTGTCTGTACTGAAATCTGATCATTGAAATAGAGAAAAGAGAGAGAGAATGAAGCCACTCAATAACACTATCAAGAGTAGCTTGGACTGATATAGGCTGGAAAATGACACCCTTTCTCCCCAGAGATCTGGAATGACTCACCTTAAGAATCTATACAGGTTTTCATTTTTCCTTGAATGTAATCTAGGTTAAATTTACACATTAACACATCCTTTTCCTTTCTTCCACCAACTTCCTCCTTCTTTCCTGTTATGTCCTCCCCATTCTGTGCCTTGTCTCCACCTATTGGAAAGGATATGCACATGTCATGTCCTTTTATGGTCAAAGGAAAAGGGGGAAATCCTTCAGAACATGATATGGTAGAAGGATGTATTTGATGTATTGTTAGAAACTGTATTGTAGTGCACATGTAGTGCATATTGTAGTATATATATATTTCTGTAATTTTTGCGGACAGAGATTTGTAATTGTACTTCTGGTGACTGTTTCTTTTTTTCTTTTTGCTGTATTCATTGTATGTTATGTTACTGTAGTTTGTATTTATTGTCCGCTATGTAAACTGCCCTGAGTCGGGTTCGCCTGAGTGAGCGATATATAAGCGTGAAAATTAAATTAAATTAAATTAGAAGGATAGGCACAGTGGGGAAAACCATAATGGAAGATCTGAAAATAATATCTATGAAACAGAGTCCAAAAGATAGCAATGTGGGAGAGGTTTCCCATTTACCAACCTCTTGTGGCTTTTTTTTGGTGAAATTGACTACTTTTTCAGATCAAAAAGGTTGGGTTAGAGAAGGGGTTCCCAACTTTTTTCTCCCACGGGCCTGACCACACCTCCCGGACACCTGAGCGGGTTGGACCATGCCCCCCCCCCCCCAAAGAAGCAGAAGCAGGCTCATTTATGGCTGTTGTAAATGTGGCCACTTCTGCATTTATGACAGTCATGGTTGGGTTTATGCATGCATGGGCACATTTTATGGCTGATGTAAGATGTGCCTGCGCCTGCGCCAACATGTCCGCTTCCACTTCTGGGTGTGGCAGTGTGGGCCACATGAAATGGTGCTGCAGGCCATAGGTTGTGATCTCCTGGGTTAGAGAGATTTGCAGTTTTGTTCCATACTGGGGAGAAGACTCCACAGCTGACATTGCAGCTTCAAAGTACACATGCCTCCATAGGCACTGGAACTAAGGAACAAGGATGGCTGACAAATCTGAAGCAAGCCGGGATACAAAAACAAAACAAAAAACAACCCAATTTCCCAAATGAGGAGTAAAATCAAAATCATACTTATACAGTATATCCCAAATAGGATATATGTTGTTGTTTTCTGCCTTATGCTTTTCTAACTCAAAGCAAATACAGGACTGTATAGCCATTTGCTCATAGTTCCAAGAACCTCTGCTGTTATTCACTAGCCAGGATGGTATTGACGGATGTTGTTGTGATTATATCATTTATGGGTAGAGTTGCTGGATCTCGGGTCACTGGCTAAAGTCTCATTTGTCCATTTGGTCTCAAGCAGGGAGATAAATCTCCTGGGAATGGTATGGAGTAAGGGAAAGTTGTTGTATATATGCATGTGTATTAAAGTGTTTTTAAAGTCTGGATTTCCAGCTAGCACCAGAATCCATCTACCTTAGTGTGAAATTCTTGGTTACTTAATTGGTTAACACTGTATTTTTACTATCAGAAATGTCAAGGATTTTCTGACACCTGTGCCAAAATAAATTGATTGACTTTGAGTAGTAAAGGCAAAAGGAAAGTAGAGTCTCTTTTGTGTGAGAGGAAGTTGTTTTATAAATAGGTCAGTGTATTTTGGCCAGAAAGTATTTGTGCACATTTCTTTAAGTGCCCTTAAAAGCAACAAGGAACACCATACAAATGTTTTCTGGCTGAAATGCTTTGGAATATTTGTAGGAATACATCCTTCGTTTTGGTAGTTGGAACATAGACTTGAATGATGATTATGTTGATGGATTTCCCCAGATATTATTCAGTCAGACCTTGCATTGCAGCACCTAACTGCCTGTAATTGAACTTGCCTCAGAACCACTCTATTCTGATTTTGTCATTTCCAGAGTAAAACATTCTGACTTACTGAAAATAGCCCATTCCAATCCAATCCAGTTCACACACCAAGTACTGCAATGGTTATTTTGGGGGTTACCAACTTTTTCAAGCTGGGGGCCAGGTCACGCTCTGTCAGTCAGCTTCGAGGGCCAGATGGCCATTTTGCTCTGCCTGCATGATGGGGGTGGCCATTTTGTCCCTACAGCTCCAAAGGGATGGCCATTTTGTTTCTCGAATGCCCTTGGAGGGGTGGGTGGCCACATGAAATGGTGCTGTGGGCTGCATCCAGCCCATGGGCCTTAGTTTTGGAACCCCTGGATTATATGTTTAATTTCTTACCTTATATCTTCATTTGTACTCCTCAGGTTTGATGTTCCAATTGTGTGTGTGGTGCAGCATTGGACTTTCCTTTCACCTCTGTGCACATCAGCTACTAGATGTCTTGAAGAGGGTGGCTGCATCTTAGTTTGGTGCTTCAGCTGTGCTCAGGCTCACAACTGAGTCAAATATTCTAACCTCATTGCTCTCAGCTTCACTGACACATTCAAACCTCTTCAACATAGTGTGCATTGAGGTAGAGGTGCTGCTACCACAGAATAAACATTGGCAAAGTTCACCAGGAGAAAGGTGGCATACAAATTTTTTAAAAAGGAAAATAAACAAGCAAAAGTGGCTGGTGCAGCAGAAGATAAAACTTCCAGGATAACACTGATATCAGACAGGACTGAGTGAGGGTCATTGATTACAATAATCTAACAAATACCTGCCTGACTTCATGTCTTCCTGCTAGAACAGGAGTTCTCAACCTTTCAAAAGCCTGGGACAAGGTCATGCTCCCTCAGACATTTTGGGGGGCTGGATGGCCATTTTGCCCTTCCTCCACCACATGGCACTTCCTGGTGTGGTGGAGGTGGTGAGGGGCCACATGAAATGGCGCTGTGGGCCACATCCAGGCCACAGGCCACAGGTTGAGAATCCCTGTGCTAGAACAACCACAAAAAAGCTTGCCAAAGTTAATTTGGTTGAGCGGTTTCCAAATGCCAGAGGACTGTTGTGGCTTAGTGGTAAAAACGCTGCTCAGCAGTTCAAGTTCCGAGTGCTACACAATGGAGTGAGCACCTGTCTCTGTCCCAGCTCCTGCCAGTCTAGTAGTTCGAAAGCAAGAAATTGCAAGTAAATAAATAGGTACTGCTTCAGCGGGAAAGGTAACAGTGATCTGTGTGCTCCGGCATATATATATAGTCTTGCCTGCCACATGACCACAGAAACATCTGCAGACGCAGACAGCACTGGCACTTTGGCTGTAAATAGAGATGAACACTCTGGAGGTATAGTTTAGAAAAATACCTTTTCTATGCGTTGTTTTTTATGCTGGTGTAATTTGCTAGGCCAGCGTATCCTTGAGCTCCATCTGAGTAAGAGATTTTGCAGTTCTCCTGCCTCTGTTGAGTCAGTGGAAATAAGAGCAGAGATAAGATCTCTCTGTTTGTTTTTAGGAAAGTCATTAAATGTAGGGCCTGGGTAAATAAATAATATAATTCTTTATTATAAATTCATTGACAATTATTACCAAAGCATAACTAGAGAAGAGCTTAAAAAACAAATAACAATAGGAGGATGCAATTTTGGCATCTTGCAGAATGCATAAAATGTATCAGGGCCAGCAGCCAAAGTAGAAACGATTGCATATAATGGTATCTGACACCAATGAGGTTACATCAGATCAATAATAAAAAGGACAACTTATGTTGGAGATGTAAAGACACTATTGGAACCTATGAACATATGTGGTGGAGCTGTAAAATGATAAATGATTTTTGGAGAAGAATAGAAAAGGAGGCTGGGGAAATAATGGGTAAGAAAATTAAACTGGCGTCAGGAACCATTATGCTAACAGATGTGGATGGTATGTGTTTAAACAAGGATGAAAAAGAGTTACTAGAAATAATGCTAACAACGGGTAGACAATGTATTGCTAGACATTGGAAAAATGATGTAATTATACAGACGGGAGAGTGGTATAAATAAATGTGAAATTTAGCATTGAATGATAAATTGACATGGGAGATAAGAGTAAAACGGGACAAACTGAAAGAAAATAGATTTTGGAGTATTTGGAAGCCTTTTGTTGATCACTCTCTCACAGGTGGAGAAGGTAGTAGACCTGTACAATCTCAAAGTAGTTTCTGGAAATAAATATTGGGACAGAGCTCTCCAGGGCAATGTAAATAAACACTGGGTGAAATGTAAGTGAAAATTTGATTTTGATAGTTGTTTCTAAATTATAGTGCTACTGAAATGTTTTATGAGTTGGCTATAGTTGTAGTGTTAAATATAGAATTTCTGTGCCAGTGGATGTTCAACGTTATAGACAGCTATAATAGATAATAGTTCAATTATCATGTATGTAGTTATTTTTTATGAAACTTATGTATTTTCTTTCTTTTTACGTTGTATTGTTTTGTGTATGTTTGTATATTTTTGAAAAAAAAGTTAATAAAAAAAAGAAACGATTGCATATACAACTCTAATTGAAGAGGAGCATTAAAATTATTATTACCGCCCTCAAATGAAGCTATTTCAGTAACTAAAGAAGGAAGGACTAATTCATTTGCCATAGAAATTTATGGCAAGAACTAGGGTTCATAAACATCTGAACCTTATGCTATGTTGTTAGCTTACATATATTTGTTGTTGTTGTTCAGTCGCACAGTCGATTCCGACCCTTTGAGACCGTATGGACCATTGTCCTCCAGGAGCCTCTGTCCTCCACCATCCTCCTCAGCCCTCCCAGTTCTGTGCCCACTGCATCTACAATACCATCTATCCATCTCATCTTTGGCCGCCCCCTACTTCTTTTGCCCTCCACCTTTCCCAGCATCAAGGCCTTCTCAAGTGAATCCTCTCTTCTCATTTGATGTCCAAAGTACTTCAGTTTCATCATTACTATTTGACCTTCTAATGAGCAGTCAGGGTTGATTTCTTCTAAGATTGACCTATTTGTTCTCCTCGCTGTCCAAGGGACTCTCAAAACTCTCCTCCAATACCACATTTCAAAAGCATCGATTCTTCTGCGTTCAGCTTTCCCAATGGTCCAGCTCTCACAGCCATACATTACCAACTGGGAATACCATTGCTTTGACTATGCGAATTTTTGTTTGCAAGGTGATGTCTCTGCTTTTCTCTATGTTCCCCAGGTTTCTCATAGCTTGTCTCCCAAGAATCAGTTGTCTTTTTATTTCATGGCTGAAATCCCCATCTGCAGTGATCTTTGATCCTAGGAATGTAAAATCTGTTACTGCTTCTACTTCTTCTCCATCTATTTTCCAGGGACTGATGGGGCCTGTTGCCATTATCTTGGTTTTCTTAATATTGAGTCTCAAGCCAGCTTTTGCACTCTCCTCCTTCAGCCCAATCAAGAGATTCTTTAGGTCTTCCTCACTTTCTGCTGTTAGGGTGGTATCGTCTGCATATCTCAGATTTTTGATGTTTCTTCCAGCAATTTTGATCCCATATTGTGATTCCTTCGTCCCTGCATTGCGCATTATGTGCTCTGTGTATAAGTTGAATAAGCAGGGTGATAAAATGCAGCCTTGTCTTACTCCTTTTCCTATTCCAAACCACTCTGTCATTCCGTGTTCTGTCCTAACTGTTGCTTCTTGTTTTGTGTACAGATTTCTCATGAGGCATATGAGGTGTTCTGGTATTCTCATCTCTTTAATTATGGGAATGTGACATTATCTCAGCATTTAGAAAAGTGTCTTTTTATTATTATTATTATTATTATTATTATTATTATTATTATTATTATTATTATTATTATTATTATTATTATTATTATTATTATTATTATTATTATTATAGAATGATCGTGCTGGAATTATAGTATAACCAAACAACTTTTCAAGTGCTCTGAAAGCTATCCATGGGAATGGTGTTCTCCTAATAGTTCCCAAAGGGCACTATTTTATATAGCCAGAATTACATGCTTTTAAGTCTCTTTGAATAGTTAAATGTACATCTGGACTGTTAGAGGATTTTATTTACTTTTTATATAATCTGATGAGAATATTTTTAAAAAACATTGCTCTTTCTCTGTGGTTTGAAATGTAGCACTGTGAGAAGAGGGAGGTGTGTTATGGTCATTGCTCCTTCTGTGGGCTAGGTAAAGGTTAAGGTCTCCCTTGCTCAAAAGCCAGTTGTATCTGACTCTAGGGTGCAGTGCTCATCTTTGTTTACAGCCAAGGAACCAGCAGTGTCTGTGTCTGCAAACATTTCCGTGGCCATGTGGCAGCCATGACTCGACACAGGAGCATACATAATGCTGTTGTCCTTTCCCGCTGAAATAGTACCTATTTATCTACTTGCAATTTCTTGCTTTCGAACTGCTGGCTAAGTCAGCCTTGCTCGAAAGCCAGTTGTATCTGACTCTAAGGTTCGGTGCTCATTTCCATTTAACGCCAAAGAGCCAGCAATGTCTGTGTCTGCAGATGTTTTGTGGACATGTAGCAGGCATGACTAGACACCAGAGAGCACGGAATGCTGTTTACCTTCCTACCAAAGAGGCACCTATTTATCTACTTGCAATGTTTTGCTTTCAAGCTGCTCGGTTGGCAGGACATAGATGGGAGCTCACTCTGTCATGCAGTACACAGGTCTCGAACTGCTGACCTTCCAGTCATCAAGTTTCGCCTTTAAGCCACTGCAGTCCCAAACTGCTGGCTATTTGAACCCTATTCACAGTGGAAGGACTGTTGTAGGGAGGATGAGGGCCGCCAGAGAACATGCTGGCCAGAGCAGGCTGACCCAATTGAAGCCACTTAACCAGAGACAGCTGGATAAGGCTGGGAAGAATCGTGGGCCGGGGGTGGGTCTGTACCAGTTGGAGAAGAAGCAGATCTGTAGCAAGACATGGGACCTGCTTGGTATTCTCACTTTGCTCCCAGGAGACATGTCTGCACAGGAGCTGAGGACATCAATCTCTTCCTTCACCTGAGATATCCCACTTTCACTGCCAGCACAGAGAAGGCTAGTGGGTAGAGAACAAGCACATACTTACAGGTATGTGCACACAAAATGATCCCAAGCCCATGGAATTTGTCTTGGGGGAGGGACAGCTGAAGCAGTGTACAATCACTGACGAACAGTCATAAAGCAAATATTTATTCCACCTAATACAAAATTCATTCTGAATACAGTTTTGGGGTGTGTGAATTGACCTCACATTATTTCTAAGTTGTGGAAACAGCTATTCCAAAAGTGACTCAGCAGCCTCCATTCATTTTGCCTCAATGTAAACTTGTTGGATGAACAGCTGTAGAGAGATGTGTAGACTGTGATGATCTCATTATGAACCATCCTCAGGGCCTCAGATGTTGGTTCACCAGAAGGACTCTAGGGCTTTATTGGTGGTCCAAGTGTCAATCTTCTTCTTCTTTAACCCCAATATTACTGGAGGGAATTTGTGTGATCTTTTGGTGCGGCCAACCCTTCTTGGAAGGATTAAGGATGTTGGTTTGGTCCTATTATTGGCAAAAAAGGTACAAATTCTTCTGATTTACTCAGTATTTTCTCTGAAAACAGTGCATATCCATAATGAAATGTGTGTTCCCGTTTTCATTTAGTAATTTCTCCAGCTCTTCCAGTCTGGCCAGGTTATCCTGCTATGGTAATAGAGTAGAACAGAAATTCTCAACCTGCAGCCTATGGGCCGGATGTGGCACACAGCACCATTTAATGTGGCCCCCCACTGCCTCCACCACACCAGGAAGTGCCATGTGGTGGAGAAAGGGCGAAATGTCGATCTGGCTCCCAAAGCTGTCTGAGGAAGCGTGACCCAGCCCCCAGTTTAAAAAGGTTGAGAACTCCTGGAGTAGACCATACTCGCAGCACGTCAACACCAAATGTCAGGCAGCGGTTAACTAACCTGACAACCCTGAGGACAAATGGTCTTGAGTGCCAAAGTCCACAGGGAAGGGTGATGGTTCCAAAGTGGATTAAATCCCACTTGAATCCATCTTGATGGAGGGCAGCAGCTTCATCAATACTGGCCTGGGACCAATGAGGACTTGGTGTGCCAAAGGGCTCAGAACCAGAAAGTGATTTGCGGAACTGGATCAGTGGTACAGGTGTCATGCTGCAATGTGAACGGTAAATGAAAGGGCACTGCCATATATTCTCAGGACAGTCTTCGTGGCTGGTTGCCATGAGTATTGCCAATATTTAGATTTGTATACAGCAGAACAACAACAAGAAGAAGCTCTTCCTGCTCCACTTTATACTCATGCTTTGTAAATATTTTAGACCAAGTGTGGGGAAAATCTGGCCTTCAAATGTTTTTGGAATTATTATTCACACCATCCACACCATTTGTAAAACTAGTGAGGGTTGATGGAAGTCGCATTCTTGCAAGATTTGGACAGCTTCATGTTCCTTACCCAGGTTTTGCCAATTTTTACAGAGTTTGTAATGCTTCCCTCATCCCACCCCAAAGACTGTGCTATGGATCCATACTTTCCACAGATCTCATATCTCCCCCCACTCCAGCAGCAAAATTTTCCTTCAAGCATACAAGCATACTTTCTCCCCTTGTGAAATCTCATTCAGCAGAGCTCTGTGTTCATTCCATTAACCTAATGTTTAAAGCTACTATCAGCCTTGACAAAATGGAAGGAGAAGAGGTTATCTGGAAGTCCTTTTGTTCAGCTTCAGATAATAAATTCAAAATCCTATGAATATCAGCTACTATACAGGATTACATGGCTAATAAGAAAGCTTCAGGATTCTAAATGAATAATCAAATCAGGCTGCAATCCTATTACCTGGGAGTATGCCCTACTTCTCAGAATGCATGAGTTGGATTGCACTGTCATTCAAAATGTCTCTGTGGACAGAGGTGCTGCTCATTTGATTGGAAATATTGAAGTGAATGGATTAGCTTTTAGACTGACTCATAAGTTTGAACAATGGAACAGAAAGGTGTATTCTACTTAGCTTGAAATATTTTGTATAGATTTTCAGTGTGTATATCTTCTGTAAGCTATTTTTGAAAGAAGAAGAAAAATGTAGAGTTGTTCAGTTTTGTGTTTTTCGGCTACAATTCTCAGAATTCCCTAGGCAAACACACAGTTGTACACCTCAAATTTGGTTTAAATTCAATATTTTCCCTCAATAGTTTACCATGGTGGGTATACGGTCACAACAAGGAACCACAGGCCAGTCATCTTTACCATCGCCATGAAGATTATGAAAAATAGTTTCATTTTCCCACTGCCCCACATTCCAGATCAAGGCTGGATGAATGTATTATTTATTTATTTTTATATTATTTATTTATGCACCACCTTTCTCTTCATAGGGGATGTAAGGCAGCTCACAACAATTCAGAACATAGAATGATACCAAATTAAAATACAATATAAAATTACATATTTTAAACACCAATTAAACACTGTTCACAATTAATTTTAAAAACATTTAAAATCTGAATTTCATACATTTATTGCTTAGGAATGGTAGAATTATCTTCTGTACATAGATGGGTGTGCAGACAAAGAACAAAGACCATTTTCAGTTTAGACTAGTCTAAAAGCAAAGAGCAGACCAGGTTCAAGAGTTATGCCAGGGACTGTAGCTTTATATCAGGGGTTCCCAACCTAAGGCCCATGGGCTGGATCCGGCCCCCAGCACCATTTCCTGTGGCCCCCCACCCAGCAAGGGCATTTGAGAAATAAAATGGCTGCCCCTTTGAAGCTGTTGGGGGAAAATGGCCACTCCATTGTGCAGGCTGGGCAAAATGGCCGACCAGCCCTTGAAGCTGACTAAGAGAGCACCTCAAGAGGGTTTATGCAATCAGGAATTATTTCATCTATGATTGGATTTTAGTTTTAGGGCCATTTCCAGGATACTACTATAACCCAGCATAGTGATTCCCACTACAATACCCAGTTAGAGATCTAACATGATTTATTTGCTGCTACATGTTTGAAAATCTTTTAAGGTAAGCAATAGTTTTTAAATTATTTACAATTTCCATGCATAGATAACAGCCTATTTAAAGCCCCTCCTGTGGCATTGATCAGGTTCTGTGCAGATCGCCTTCTACGCATGCATAGAAGGGTTCTACGCAAGCGTAAAAGCCTTCTATGCATGCGTAAAAGGCGATCTACGCAGAAAGGATGCACAGTACCTCCCCCCCCGCTGCCAATTCCAGGGTTTTGGCAGCTGCGGGCAGGAAATGGCGCAAATTGGCGCCGAAAATCAGGAAATCCCGGTCAATCTGGGAAGGTTGACAGGTATGACCCTCACCACTCCCTGTCCAGCGCCTTCCCATGGTGCCCTGCACACCCCTGGTGTTAATTATCTAAAAATGATGTCAGAATTTTGGCTGAAGCATGTATATTTTGAAACAATATGTTTAATTCTATAATTATTTAATCCAACTGCTCATTTCTTAACATGTCACACCTTGTTTCATCCTATAATGTGTAAAAGTGTGGAATAATTCAGAAGAACACATTCCTGCCCAAATTACAAATGCTTTGATCTATTTCTGGTTGCAGTACTTCACATTACATATAAAGTCATTGGGGTTTGAAGGGAGCATGAAGTTTATTGGAAAAAGGACTTGGATTTTAAAAGGTTGTAAAAACTCTGTTCTATGGTCACTTGACAACAGCAGTTATCTTATGACTAAAGCATATTTACTGTTCAAGTTGCCAGAGAGCACATGAATTATCATCAATGACTTCCTACCATACCAGGTAATTACATGGCAATTGAATCCAAAGTCAAAGTGACATCGGTCTGCTGCAAAGAAAATGCTGATGCCTAACATATTGTCTTCCTCATCTCATTACAGTATCCAAGCATTTGTTATTGAAATGAAAATAATATCTGCAAACTGCAGATTTAGTAATGCAGATAATTGACATTAACATTCTATTAAAGTTAGAGGTAGCCTCTTTTCCATCATGTGATCATAGAGAAGTAACAGTAGTTGCAGTTAGCAAGAGAAGAAGCTAGTTGTAGGTACAGGGATGGTAGCAGAAAGATTGTCTGATTGGAACTCAATGATCAAGAAGCTGCAGTAGGATCAGATGCGAGTCTACTGCTCCTATCCTTGCCCGTCATTTTAACATGGATTAGAGCTAGAGCAAATTCTAGGCTGCCCTTCAAATAAAGGTAAAGGTCTTCCTTGCTCAAAAGCCAGTTGTGTGGCTCCATTTACAACCAACATGCTCAAGTGGGGGCTGCTGGCAGACAACAACACACAGTGTGAATGTGGAGAGATACAGAATCCAGCTCATTTTACTGATACTGTATACTGATTTTTGCCAGAGGCATGCAACAATGAGGACTTGGGTGTGGGCAACAACAAAGCTCCATGAAAGCTCACATTAGAAATATAGCTGTTAGCCTTTAAAGTGCTGCAGTGTTTTTTGTTTTTTGCTTTTGCTTATTGATATGCCTGAAACACAGAATAACACAGCTACTATTCCAAAAAAGTGAAGATAGTGGCTTCATTTTGGCAGTCCAGGGTTTGATTGGGACACAAAAGAAGAAGAACTTCTTGTTTGATCTGAAACATTGTGCCCAGTCTTGTAACACTGTATTCATATTTTTAAAAGGACATCATGTCCAGAGAAGGACAACCAGGATGGTGAGAAATCTGGAAACCGATCTGTGTGATGAGTAGTTAGAAGAGCTGGAAAAAAAAGGAGATTAAAGACACCTGGTAACAGCTTTCAAATAGCTGAAAGCTGTGATGCAGAACATAGAGATTCATTTGTGGTTTCCCAGAGGGCTGAACTAATAGGTGTAAACTACAAGGAAGGAGATTTTTGGGTGAGCATTAGAGAAACTTCTTAACAGGTGAGTTATTGGCAGTGTAGCAGACTGTGGGCTGCTCAGATGAGATAATTTGGAGTGGTCTGACTCATGCTTAAAAGGTTCATATCTTTAGTTCAATCTAGTTTAGCTTGCACTTGAGTGGTCCTGAGACGTTTCTTCACTCGTGAGAAGAGTCCAGATAGTTCTTTGGATTGCTCCATTTTGTCTCCCCTTTTGATTATTGATGCCCTCTTCCTGCCCCCTGCCCCATCTTCCATTAGAGAATGTATTTGGAGACATCCCTCTCCACCCTCCATAGCTTTCTCATGGAATTCTCCCTGAAAAGCCTTGTCACATGATGCATTTTTATCTGAGGGGAAGAAAGAAAATGAGGGACATAATTTAAAGTCTTATTTATTATGTTTGTCCCTTTTGGGAGGGATTTTTTCCCTAGCAGCAGTGCTTGTGTGTATGAGACAGAGAGAAAGAGAGAAAAGGTGCTCAACCCGCGAGCACATTTTTGAGTAGGAAGTATGGCTGTAACAACTCCCTCTCACAGTTAAATAATCTGACATAGCGCCGCTACTACAATATACAGTATCTGCCTAGCATAGTATTCATATTGTTTTGTATCTAAAATTGTGCTATGTAAATTTCTTCTTCTTCCATGTCTAGGCCAGATGTGAAACTACCAAAATGAAGGTACCTTTTAGTGAGTTAATTCCGCAGTCCCTTTTGCCCAGCCTAGTGTGAGAACGATTAGCCGGCAACACTAGGTTGCTGTTACCAGGGTACGCCCAATAGTGGTTCAAAAATACCACAATCTTTGAGGAGATAGTTTAAAAAGAGTGGGTGGGCGGCGAACAAATTGAAATATTAAATTAAATTAAAGTTAGAGAAGATGAAAATAGAGGAAACACCCCACCACCAAGTTGTCCCTTTCAAAGCCACAATCCATGTAATATGTCACACGTTTTTCACCTCAGATAACACCACCCACAGTTCTATGTTGGTGTGAACTAACCAGCCACACAGGCTACAGAATGGCATAATTAGGCACTTTCTGAATTATGCCTAAAATCTATAGTCCTGGTGCTGTACCAAAAAAGAATGGGATGAAGTGCTCTAAATCAAAACACTTGTGGTCATCCTAATTGAATCTAATTGCATCAACAGTGATCCAAATAGTGAGCTATATGCCTCTCTGGACAGGGTCTTATTTGGGAACCTGGGAGTCTCCTTGAAGACCATATTTCATGCATTACAGATACTATGCATTACAGATACTATGATTTGGGACTTGGATTGGCCTCCATATTCTATTTGCCTTCTGATTCTATTAAAATATTTGTATCAGTGAAGCAAAAGGGTAAGATTGAGAGGGTGGAAGTAGGCCCAATTATACAAGTTCTCAATACAATTTGAAGCAAAGAAAAAAAATTCACTGTTTACAGGGCAGACAGGCACAATGACACAATGAGTCATCTCCTTTATGCAAACATTTATTTCCTTTATGAATATCCATGAAAAAGGATTTAACATCAGTGACTAATCTAGGAAGCCATTTTATACCCTGTTATTCTCTGACAGATTCTTTGTGTTTTTTAAAATTTCTTGAATAAAACCCTGATTTGTTAAGGTTATGTGTCAAACATGGCAATTAATACTGTTGCTGGACAACCCTAATTACAGCATAATTTGTTTATGCATATAAAATTTAGTGTATGGGACCAAAGACACCAGGACAGCCGAAGAGCTGGCTTAACACAACTTCATTACATGCTGGTCAGAGGGAACATGTGGTAATGGCGGACGAACAGCTCAATTTATACAGTGGCTATACATTTGAATGTGGCTCCTTGACAGTCTATTGGCTACTGCCCGCGTGACGTCATTTCAGGTCACGCCCTTCTTGTCCAGGTGAAGGTGGTGGCGGGAATCTTACCGCGCTGTTGCTCTTAGGTGAGTCTTGGGCCAATGAGCTTGGACGCTCGCTATTGCCATCTAGTGGTCACTAGCTCGCGTCCTATTAGGGTTACAGTGATGCAGCTGAGGTTACAATGTTACACATGGAAAAGGTTACATTGGATACACATGGATAGATACATTGTTTAAAGGCACATGCTTTAGAACACAACATCCCTCCCCCCTAGGATGAGACGAAGTCTCTTAACCAAGATGGTTTCTTGCACTCGCGTTTGGGCCGCGATGTGGGTTGGCCCCCCCGGGGGCCGCTCCCACTTCCTTGCTCCCTGGACCCTTGTCCTGTAACGTGAGAGGGAGACTCGTTAGTGGCTTGCTGCGGTTTTGCAGCTTTAGGGGAAAGGGTAGATTCCGTTGTGGGCGAACCGGGGGCACCAGGGGCTAACGTAAAACCCCTCTTCTCGCTTGGATGGGTGGGGGACCACTCCGAAAAAACCCCCCGGTTCTGTAACTCAAAATTAAACTCTGTTGGGGGATCCCGCGGGATATCTATGAGGATGAATTCTTCCTCCTCCCCCCTTGGTGGGGACTCTGTACCCCCCTTTCCTCCCCCTTGGGCTAAACGGGTGGGGGAGAACCCTAACGCTGAGTTCTGCTCTGCGCTTTCAGCGCCCTGCCTTCCCGGGACCCGGTTCCGTAGCTGGTCCGCGTGCCGCCGCCAGAATAGACCTGTGTTGGTCTCCACGCGGTACGACACGAGACCGGTCTGTTCCACGACCACCCCCGGTACCCAGGCTGGCCCCGCGCTGGCGTAGTTCCTGCAATGCACCGGGGCACCCACACTAAAACTCTTTGTGGCTTCTATCCCGATGTTCCTCCCCTTGTCTTCAACTCTCGTGGGATCTAGCCTAGTGAGAATGGTGGCCAGTTTCCTGCGCATTAAGAGCTCTGCGGGGGAGTATCCTGACGCCAACGGGGTCATCCTGTACCCTAGCAGAAACTGACACACTTGCAGGTTGAGGTCCCCGGGGCCCATGCACCGCAGCGCGTCCTTCGTGGTGCGAACGAGGCGCTCCACTTGGCCATTGGTGGCTGGATGGAACGGGGCGGAGGTGATGTGCCGGATGGCGTTAATCTCTGTGAATGCCCTGAACTCAGCGGACGTGAAGCAACTAGCGTTATCGCTAATTAGGGTGTCGGGTATGCCGAACGTGGAAAAAATTCTCCGCAAATGCTTAATTGTCGCGGACGAGGAGGTGCTCGTGACTGGGATGACCTCCAACCACTTAGAGAAAGCGTCCACAACAAGGAGAAACAGAGTTCCTCGGAACGGGCCCGCGAAATCTATGTGTATCCGGGACCACGGCCCCTTAGCCGCGTCCCACTCCCTGTGGGGAAGACGGGCCTCCTCTGGTCTGGAGCATTGGCAACTCTCGCAAGTGCCGACCATGTGCTCGATGTCGGCGTCTAACTGGGGCCACCAAAAGTAACTACGGGCCAGCGCTTTGGAGCGCACAATTCCGGGGTGGCTGACGTGCAGCAGTTTAAGCACCCGCGGCTGAAGGGATGTGGGAATCACCACCCGCTGCCCCCACAAGAGACACCCCCTCTCTAGGGACAGCTCCAACTTTTTCCTGAAAAATGGGGCGAACTCTTCTGCTGGGGAGGACGCTGGCCACCCTTTCTGTACCCAGGAGCTACCCGCCGCCAACGTCCTGTCTCTGCTTGTCGCTTTAGCGATATCGGCGGGTACTATGGGGCGCGAATCTAAGACTTCTATCATGAGCACCTGGCAGTCCGGCTCCTCCCCGCCCACGTGGCTGTGTGTCTGGGGGAGGGGGGACCTCGACAGAGCGTCCGCATGGCTGATTTCTCTCCCGGGCCGGTACACCAATGCGTGCTGGTAGGCGTTGAGAAAAATGGCCCACCTAAGCATCCTCGGGGACAGGATTTGTGGCGTGGGCTTATCTGCGGTAAAAATGCCTAGCAGGGGCTTGTGGTCAGTCACGATGGTGAAAGGGCGGCCATAAAGAAAATTGTGAAATTTTTTGGTCCCTGCAATTATCGCCAGCGCTTCCCTGTCTGTCTGGGCGTAATTCCTCTCTGCTTGGGACAGGGACCTGGAGTAAAACGCTATTGGGGCTTCCCTCCCGTTTTCCAACACGTGGCATAACACTGCCCCACCCCCACCGGGGATGCATCACAGATCAGTACCACCGGCCGTTTGGGGTCGAAATGGGTCAGAATGGTGTCAGACGCCAGGAGTTGTTTCAGTTCCATGAATGCCCTTTCCTGGTCATCGCCCCACTTCCATGCCGCATCTTTCTTGAGCAACTTGTGAAGCGGCTCAGCCACCGCAGCCTTCCATGGAAGGAAGGAGTGGTAGAAATTTAAGAGCCCAAGGAACAACTGCAACTCGGGCTTGGATGTGGGGCGAGGGGCTTTCCTGATGGCGGCCACCTTAGATTTGGACGGTTTGATCCCCTCGGGTGTTACTCGGAACCCTAAGAACTCAACCTCCTTCGCGAAGAAGACGCATTTGTCTTTTCGCAACCTCAACCCCGCCTGTTCGAATGCCGCCAGGACCTTGTTTAGCCTTTCAGCCAACTCAACCTCACTCCCCCCCGTTATCAAAACATCATCAAAATATGGCAAAACGCCGTCCAGCCCTTTGAGGAGGCGTTCCATGAGCGACTGGAAAATCCCAGGCGCCGAGTTCACGCCAAATTGGAGGCGCGTCACCTGGAACGCCCCCTTATGCGTGACTATGGTCTGTGCAGCAGCTGCGGCAGGGGTCACCATGAGTTGCTGATAGGCCTGTGCCAGGTCGAGTTTAGCGAAACACTTTCCCCCATGTAACCTGGCTAGCAAATGGCTGACCACCGGCACTGGATATGCATTAGGGCGGATTGCCTTATTAATGGTGCACTTATAATCGGCGCAAATGCGAACCTCCCCATTGGCCTTCAATGCCGTGACAATTGGAGTTTCCCACTCCGCAGAATCAACAGGAACAAGAATCCCCTGGCCCACTAATTTGTCCAGTTCCGCCTCTATTTTGTCCTTTAGTGCAAAAGGCACTCTGCGCGGTTTGAGTCTTATTGGGCGGACCTCCGGGTCCAGGTCGAAAGTTACTGGGGGTCCATTGAATTTCCCAAGTCCCTTTTTGAAGACTTCGGGGTGCGCGTCGCACACCTCCTGTATTGGGTCAGACCCAACGGCGTGCACCCCCCCAATGAACAGACCCAGGGGCTGAAACCATTGAGTCCCGAGGAGGCTGCAATTACCCCCCTTAAGAACGACTAGGGGGAGTTCCGCGGCGTGCCGCTTATACTGGACCTGGAATTTCCCAACCCCCAACACCGGGATACTGTTCCCTTGCACGTCCTGAAGCGTGGACCTCAACGCTTTGAGCTTGGGCCACGCGCGGGGGGCAATTCTCAAAAACTCCCTCTGGGAAATGATAGAGTATGAGGAGCCAGAGTCAATCTCCATCCTAACAGGGGCCCCTTGCACCAGTACCTCAACAAAGAAACGGGGGTGTCCCATGGACACGCTGAAAACTGGGGCGTCGTCGTCGCTGTCGTTGGAGATGCAGCCCACGCCGTCCTGCTTCCTCGTGGGCCGGGCGCCATCCTTGATTCTCGTCGAGCAGTCGGGCCTCGCCGCGTGGACGGGCGAGCTCCTCCGGTCCTTGCGCCGTTGCCTGCATACTTTGGCGATGTGCCCGCATCGTCCACAGTTGTGGCACTCGACTTTTCTGAAAGGACACCTGGCGCGGTCGTGAGCCGCCCCGCAGCCGTCGCAGTGCCGGCCCTCCTTCCGGACCCTCCGGACGTCCTCGTCGTCGCTGCTTTTGGCGGACGATTTCGAAATTCGCCGGGCTGCGTGCACCGAACTCTCTGCTTTGTCGGCCTTCGGACGCCAGTCCTGGAGCTCCTGTACCCCGGCCTTCATGGCTTCCGTGGCCTGTGCCGCTCTCAGGACCTCCTGCAATGTGGGGGGCGGCTCCTGATTCATCAGCGTGCGCTGGATCTTGGCATCCTTCAGACCGCATAGCACGCAGTCCCTGAGGGTGACTTCCAAGTTCTCCCATTTGCATGGGCCGGCAGCCAGACGCAGGGCCGCTACGAAGGCGGCGACCGACTCACCAGGCGCTTGGACTCGCCTCCAAAACGCGCTCCGAGCGGGAAACATCGCTACCGAGGGCCAGAAATGGTCTCGCAACACCTTCAGGAGCTCTTTCGCCTTGAATTCAGCCACCTTTTTGGGTGCGATGAGGTCAATCAATACCCTCTTGCCGTCGTGCCCGAGCATTCTGGTGAGGATGGCTCTCTTCTTTGCCTCGTCCGTCACCTCGAACTCCACCAGCGCGCCTTGGAAGTCCATTTCAAAAAGTTCCCAGTCTTGCGGTTTCTTGATGTCGAAACCGGCGTATGTCTTGGTCCCGTGGGCAGCCATAATCCCACCTTCATCGCCAATTTAGTGTATGGAACCAAAGACACCAGGACAGCCGAAGAGCTGGCTTAACACAACTTCATTACATGCTGGTCAGAGGGAACATGTGGTAATGGCGGACGAACAGCTCAATATATACAGTGGCTATACATTTGAATGTGGCTCCTTGACAGTCTATTGGCTACTGCCCGCGTGACGTCATTTCAGGTCACGCCCTTCTTGTCCAGGTGAAGGTGGTGGCGGGAATCTTACCGCGCTGTTGCTCTTAGGTGAGTCTTGGGCCAATGAGCTTGGACGCTCGCTATTGCCATCTAGTGGTCACTAGCTCGCGTCCTATTAGGGTTACAGTGATGCAGCTGAGGTTACAATGTTACACATGGAAAAGGTTACATTGGATACACATGGATAGATACATTGTTTAAAGGCACATGCTTTAGAACACAACATCAAACGACTTTTCTTCTGATTTGGAATAGCCTCAATATTGCAGTTTACATATGATCCAGCATATTAATGGAGCATGGCAGGCTCCATTAAGCTTCTTCTTCCATGTCGAGGCCAGATGTGAAACTGCCAAAATGAAGGGACCTTTGGGTGAATTCATTCTGCAGTTGTGGCTGATTTTGATAGATAAGTTAAATGCTGTCTTCCCTGAACTCAGAAAAATATTCTGTCCCTCATTCTGTCATGCATGCAGCATTCGGGTTTCAAACTGCTGATCTGCCGATCTTCTAGTAGTCAAATTCAGCATCTTAACCACTAAGCCACTGCAGTCCCATTATCTAGCCTAGCCATACCTATCAACCCGCGGCTCCGGAAAAACGGGACCTGCGCACATCGCTTGTGCACAGGTCGCGTTGCACGCATGCGTGGAAAGGTTTTACCCCTTCCATACATGCGCGGAAGCGCTATGCCGCTTGCGCAACCCTTACGCAAGCGACGTAGTGCTTCCGTGCATGCATGGAAGGGGTAAAACCCTTCCGCGCATGTGCGGAAAGCATTTCCCCCGCTGCCAAATTACGGGCTTTTGGCAGTGGGGGCCGGGTTATGACATCAATCGACGTCAATTTACAGGGTAATCCCGGCCAAATCGGGAAGGTTGACAAGTATGAGCCCAGCACTCTATAAATAACTGCAACCCACATAATGTCAAGATACATTTATAGTATCTTCAGAAGCTCATGCTAGACTTAAGATTAAAACTCTGATTAATATAAACAAAGATGCATTTCATTCTGTATCTTACTCAATAAAGGCCTTCCTGAATTATATTTTTGTTGTGTTTGATTACTTTTTATGCTGTAACGTTTGTGAACTAATTAGGATCATTACAATCCTCCATTTTGTCTCCTTCTTCTTGGTCTTGTAATATCGCGGGACTACATTCCCGCCTAAACTATGTAGTCTGTATACTTTTAATTCCGGTCCGATAACCTCCAAGTTACCCCTCTTCCTTACTTTCTTTTCCTGCCCAAATGTATCCATTTCTGAGTGTATATATTGAGCAGTGCTGTGCCACTGTTCTCCATGTTCTGACTGCCTAATAAAATGTTTAGCCTGTTTTGCTGGCTGCTTCGTATTTCTACCAGAACATCAAAATTTTTCTATAATTTTTTCCATTTGATATAAGTACTGAGCAGCAGGATTGATATATACAGTATGGGAAGTTCAACAGCTTTGAGGGTCATATATAGAATACAGAAGTAGCAATAACAATTACACCCTATAGCGTTTAGTGCACTCTCTAGGTGGTTCACAAATTAATTAGCATTTTGCCCCCAACATGCTGGGTACTCAATTTACTGACCTGTTGTGTATTGAGGCACATTTGCAAATAGCGCAGGGAGCGCTCTTGCAAGAGGAAAAAGTGGCGCGAAACCCCTGCAAAAGGATGTGCTTGTTAGGCTAAACCAAGCCCTGTGATTGGTTACAGTTTTGGATCCTGTTCTCCATTGGTTAACTACATATATTCCCTGTTACGATTGTTTAGTTACATTTGTCTGGCAGGTCGCTACCTTGCATCCAGGAGCCACCACCAGGGAGACACTATATAAGCGGGTAAACCTATACTTCCTACTCCATACAGGTAGCCGGGTAGTGCTAAGCCTGGGTCCCTCCATTATGCTACGCTTCTATGGTAGCTAGTTTATTGCCCATTGCCAGGTAAGAGTCCGGAGGGATTGACTCTGCTAGGATTGTATAGCCATCTTGGGATCCAGAACACCTTGTAAGCTCATCTCTAATTGACTGTTAAATAAAGCCTGTTGCTGTTTGTTCCTCGTTGTCCTGGACTGGTGCTTATAAGTGCTGGATCTAACATGACCTCAGAAGGATGGAAGGCTGAGTAAACATTGGCTCCCATCAGGATCAAACTCACAACATTTTGGCAGCAATACAGCTGTTTAACCACTGCAGTATCAGGGCTTTTCTGCCCTTTGTTTAGCACAGGCATTCTCAACCTTTTTAAGCTGGGGGCTGGGTCACACTCCGTCAGACAACTTTGGGGGCTGGATGGCCATTTTGCCCTTGCTCTACCACATGGCACTTCCTGGTGTGGTGGAGGCGGGGGGGGGGGGGCTTATGAAATGGTGATGTGAGCTGCATCCAGCCCGCAGGTTACAGATTTAGCAGAGAAATTATCAAAGCACTTTGATAATATTCAGGCACACCCACACCCACAAGTGACTGATCTGGAACCCACAGTCTTGTGCATGGTCTTGCACAGAGAGAGAGAGAAAGAAAGAAAGAAAGAAAGAGAGAGAGAGTCTGGCCCAATCCTGTCTGTATAAACCAGACACTGCAAACAATGCTAGTGCATTTATTTACATTCCCAAGGTGAAGTACTGAGGCCTTTAAGTGCTTTCTTCTCTCCTAACAGTACTGCGGCATGGGAAGTGTTTTATTAAGCTCCCACTGGAGCTGTTTTCAGTGTTACTTAATGAAGTGGCTACTTGGAATATAATGGGGTTTTAGTGGCCAGCTAGCACTTTTTGTAGGATAAAAAAATGGTTTTAAGAAGATGTGGACAGAGCAAAAACCACATCACTAACAAGCACATTACATAAAGCTGATTCTATGTAAATTGATTTGATTTGAAGTTTCATTTATATACCGCTTTTTTACCCACATGGGTGACTCAAAGCAGTGTACATGAGCAAAATACAATACAATACACACCAATATACAAAATAAATAAATGCACAATAGAATGCCAAAAGTCCAAGAAATCCAGAAAAAAGCAATAAATACAATTACAATAAATATACACTGGCACTAGATATACAGTAAATATACAGCGACCCTAAATGACAAAAATCCCCATCCCTCACATCCCCACAATCCCTACTGAGCTGGGGCTTATGGAGCTCCCAAAGCTCAACGTCTTTGTAGAGCCCAGGCTCCAGTGCTCCCAATTCCCCATCATCCGGTCAAGCAGAGGGGAAGGAGTGCAGGGCCTTGGGTTCGCCCACAATTATTCGCCCCGCAAAGCTGCTCTACATCTCCCCTCAAGGCCCAACTGGCAAGAGAAGAGTCTGGGGCCGGGAGGGGGCTGGTCCCGGAACACCTGCGGCGACAGTGAAGCTATACATGTGGTCCAGTGCTCTCAATATGCAGTTTTTCTTACACTGCAGAGGCTGAATGAGGGACTCCTTACCCAGGGCTGTAGCCAGGGGGCCTAGGGGGGAAAACCCTTCTGAGCTAACAGCCCACCCGCCCCCAACCAACCCCGTGGTGCCAATGTTATATATCTGAGTGTGACATTGTTGCCCCTCCTGGGAAATTTTTGCCCCTCCTGAATATTGACTTTTGGTATTAATTCATGGATTACCCAGTAGTGTGACTAATTCTTGGACTGCACTTTACATCCCACCTTTGAAATACATTTAAATGTCTCTCCTGGCTCCAGGCAGGCTGGTCCCATATATCAAATATCTAGTCCTATCAAAGAGATGGGTAAACCATGTACCAGGGATCTGATACCAATATTTAAGAAAAATCTGGACAGCAGACATTGAAATTAAACAGGAACAGTCCAAGAAACAAAGCCAAGCTGTTGCACAAAAAGTCATGCACAGCCAATGCAATAGTTGCATCTCATTTACCATGGAGGTACCAAAGGAAACCTGTCTCCAGAAAATTCCTAGCTGAGGTTTATACAAATAGGGTTCCAGAGTCCTACCTAGAGTTCAACTGCAGAAATTACGCCACTTGGTAGAGATGCTCAGCTTCAGACATCTACTGGTGTCCCTGGTAAGAAGGGTTTTCTCTCAGGGAGACCTATGCTAGAGAAGGCATCTGTTCCCCAAATCTTTCTTCTGTGGCTTCTAGCCAGAATTGTGCCTTCATCATGCCACATTCTGATGGGCTCAGTTCAGCTTTGGGATCCTTGAGGGCTTAAAACCTGGCACAGTGATGGCATTGATCTAGAGCAGTGATGGAGAACCTTAGTACTCCAGATGTTCTTGAACTTCAATTCCCAGAAGCCCTGATCAGCAGGAGTGCTGACTTGAGCTTCTGGTAATTGAAGTCCAAGAACACCTGGAATGCTAAGGTTCACCACCACTGATCTAGGGGTTTGACTTCTAGACACCCCCCCCCCCCCCAAGATCTGCTGTGTAGGGAAGCTCTCTATTGATATCCTAGTTAGGATACTTCTGCTCCTTCCCCCTGGAAGACCCATTTGACAGGGCCTGGGGATTGTGGCTTTTATTTAATTTTGAGACTCTCCCCACCCACCCAAAGAACTGTAAGCACTAACTCTTGTGTATGAAAGAAATTTTGGTTTATAGCAGGGGTTCTCAATGTTTTCCAGCTGCTGGCCGGACCACACACCCTCAGAAAGCTGAGCAGGCCAGACTGGTGCCATAAAATACATCTGCAGCTGTTGTAAATGCATTTACGACAGCTGCTGAGTCATTTAGGGCTACATAAATGTGTTTATGCAGCTGTAAATTAGTCCACAGCCGATTCCGGTGGTGGTGGCAGTGGCTGGAGGATGTCAAGGTAGAACCGTCAAGGGACTCCCACTTTCCCAGCATCAACTACCGCCTCATTCTGCCTAATGGTAATACTGGCTCTTCATAAAACAGATCATAAAATAGATGTGTGTGTGTGTGTGTGTGTGCAACTGTCTCTAATAGAAATACATAAACTTGCTGGACCTGTTTCTTTTTTCCTGGCCAGTTGTCAACTTTTCTAATTTAGGAAGCTTAATTGCATTGCGTACTTTCAATCTCTCTTCTGAATGTTGGAAAGGGACATGTTTGCTGAGTGACAACAATAACTTAAACAATAACTCAGACAGTGACAATCTCCTTAGGGCAGGGATATACCCTTTTTGCTTTTGTCCCTGCTCTTTGGTAAACTCCATCCATCATGCCGTTAAACCGGTTATTGTTGTTATCCTTTTCCTGAACACTAGAAAAATAAGAATTAAAGAGGAATTGATTTTCCCCTCTGTTAAACCAGAAAAGAAAGCTTTGAGTGCAATCCATATGCAAGTATAATCAGAACAGGTGGCAGAAGGGGGGAAGTTTTACCAAAAAAAAAAAAGCAATTCGCTTAGTACACAGTGAGCTACAGGAACTATTCAAAACTACAAAAGAAAACTCAAGATCTTAAACATTATGTAACCACCTTTTTTTTAAAAAAAAGTGTTCCCTGCTTGAACTTTGTAATCATCTCTGTGTCAGTAAGTGAAAGGCTCAAATGAGAATTGCAACCAAAAGAATAAACCAAAGGCAATGCACATGATTTCATAACTATTTCATTTCTAACTGTGTCTGTCTGCCAAGCAGTAAGCAAAGCACCATCTCTGCTTCTTTTAACATCTCGTCTGCTTCTTTGTGGCATTGTTTGATAGCCTTCTCTAACAAACCTATTCAACAATAGCCACTTTCCATTCAAAAGACTAAAAATAAAACATTTAGACTTGAGCAGGCATCAGCCGTGCATTTTCTCCATATGAGTAATCTTCACAAGCAGCTGATTTTGTGATATTGTAACACTGGCCTTGGGCTGTAATAAAGAATTTGTTGTTGTTGAGTAATCTATCCACTCTGGAAAGTATTGAACTTCCATGGGGCTTGTCCAAAAAATGTCAAGAATATGGAGCTTAGAAATTGCTCACACAAATCACCTTTCTCCAGCCTAGTGCTTGCCAAATGCCCATCCATTATGTTGATTTTGTACCATTGGGGGTAGGGTATAGTCTAACAAGTCTTAAGGGCATCAGGTAGGGAAAAGTTGACTTGCTGTTAATTTTGAATCAAGGCAATACCCTCATTTACTTTCGGTTACATGTTAATTTAACATGCTATGTGTTTTTCATGAAATCATGCTATGTTTTTTCAAAGGTTGGGAAAGAGTTGGGAAAGACTCATAATTAAAGTAATGGAGCAGTAATGATAAGTCACTGTTAATGAAGCAATGCATCTAGTGACAGGATGCCTCAAACCTTCACCAGTTGTTGGTATCACTCTCCACCTACGATCAGGAGAGAAGTAGCAGAGGATGCTGAGAGAACTAAGCAAGAGAATGACACTCAACACCCTCTGAATGGATAACTGCCTCAGATACTTTGGTGTTCTGGAATCACAATGCTTGAAGTAGCTGTAGACTAGCTTAACACAGAGAGCAGAGAGGCCCGCGCTCTCCCCGTAGCCACTCCATCGCTCGGGGATGGAGCCCACCTGCGCCCGCCGCCGACGCCGCCCCCTCCGAGCCACGCCTGGCTGGGGGGGTGAAAAGCCGCCGCCGCCGCTGCCGCCGCCGCCGCAGAGAGGCCCGCGCTCTCCCCGCAGCCACTCCATCGCTCGGGGATGGAGCCCACCTGCGCCCGCCGCCGATGCCGCCCCCTCCGAGCCACGCCTGGCTGGAGGGGTGAAAAGCTGCCGCCGCCACCGCCGCCGCCGCAGAGAGGCCCGCGCTCTCCCCGCAGCCACTCCATCGCTCGGGGATGGAGCCCACCTGCGCCCGCCGCCGACGCCGCCCCCTCCGAGCCACGCCTGGCTGGAGGGGTGAAAAGCCGCCGCCGCCGCCGCCGCCGCCGCCGCCGCCGCCGCCGCCGCCGCCGAGAGGCCCGCGCTCTCCCCGTAGCCACTCCATCGCTCGGGGATGGAGCCCACCTGCGCCCGCCGCCGACGCCGCCCCCTCCGAGCCACGCCTGGCTGGAGGGGTGAAAAGCCGCCGCCGCCGCCGCCGCAGAGAGGCCCGCGCTCTCCCCGCAGCCACTCCATCGCTCGGGGATGGAGCCCACCTGCGCCTGCCGCCGACGCCGCCCCCTCTGAGCCACGCCTGGCTGGAGGGGTGAAAAGCCGCCGCCGCCGCCGCCGCCACAGAGAGGCCCGCGCTCTCCCCGTAGCCACTCCATCGCTCGGGGATGGAGCCCACCTGCGCCCGCCGCCGACGCCGCTGCCGTCGCTTACTGTAGAACTTTTGCCTTCTGCCCTGTCTGGGACTCGTTCTCTACAAAGGGAGTGACAGGTGGGAACCACTGCTGTCGACGCAGCTGCCCTTATGGTCTTTGAACCATTGGGCACCTTTGTGGCTGCTGGGTTGTTGAGGTTAATGTTGTAATTTTTATAATGTATGTGTTATTATTTTTATATGACTTCCCCCTTCCCCTTCCCCCTTATTGTCATTCTATGTATGATATTATGCTTATATGTATTGTATTCCTATCATACAGTACTGTATATTGTTTATTCTGTATTGTATTTTTTGCATAATTTGATGCTTTGATTGTATTAATTGTGTATTGGCGTTTGTATTCTATTGTATATTTTGCTCTGTTTATTGTATTTATATATGTTGTAAGCCGCTTTGAGTGGCACTTGTGTCAGGAAAGCGGGATAGAAAAATGAACATTAAATTAAATTAAAAAATTATTGCATGGAGTACAGTACGAACACGAGGTAATGGTGGCAATACAACTCTTTTTATACAGTCACTATACATTTGAATCTGGTTACACGGTAGCCTATTGACTACTGTACGCGTGACGTCATCCGGAGTCCCGCCCTTCTTGTCCAGGTAATACGTGGCGGGAAGGTTTCCCGTGGCTGTACGCAATTGGGGAATTTGTACCATGTGAGTTGAATGCTCGCTACTCCATCTCTGGCAGTAGGCTCGCATTCCAATAGCAGCTGAATACAATGTATCTTTACAAATGGCTTAAGTATACATTTCCTGTGGGACCGGTTACATTTGACTTAAAGGTACAGTGTAGCAGTTACATTCCATATTATCCTATACACAACATCCCTCCCCCCTAGGATGGGACGAAGTCCCTCAACCAATGTGGTTCCCCGCATGTGCGTTTGGGGCGTACGGCTGCTAGGCTTGGCTCGGGGGCCCTTGCGCTTCTCTGCTCTCTTGGTTCTCGCCCTGCAATAGGAGGGATGGACTTGTTAGCAGTTTGCCGTGGTTGTGCTGTCCTTGACTGAGAACGTGGGGAACTGGGGTTGCGCATTTGCGACGGCCCTGACTGGGGGGGCCCTGGCTGGAAACATGGGGTAGGGGTGAATTCTAATGTCGAGAAACCGGGGGCTCCTGGGACTAATGAAAACCCCTGCTCTTTGCTTGGATGGGTGGAGGACCACTCCGAACCCCCCCTGTCCCGAAAATCAAAGTTAAACTCTTCCTTCCCATCAAACTCATACCTCTCTCCCAAAGTATCCCTGGTGTCCGCAGGGTATGGGTTTGTATCAATCCCCTCCCCCCTAGGTTGGGATCGACGATCTGCCTTAGTACCTGAAGGGTACCCCGTGTCTCCCCCTTGGGCTGAATGGGTGGGGGAGGACCCTAAGGCTGAATCCTGTGGCTGGATGTCTGTATCCTGCCTACTGGTGACCCTATGCCGGAGTTGATCAGCATGCCGTCTCCAGAGTAGACCAGTGCTGGTCTCTACACAGTAGGAAACTGGCCCCATTTGCTCAATGACTACTCCGGGGACCCAGGCTGGCCCTGCGGCCGCGTAATTCCTGCAATATACAGGCTCCCCAATTCCAAAACTTTTAGTATCACCTATCTCTATGTTCCTCCCTTTATCCTCCACCCTTGTGGGATACAACCTAATTAGAAGCGATGCTGGCTTCCTGCGCATGAGGAGCTCTGCAGGCGAGAACCCTGACGCGAGTGGTGTCACCCTATAGCACAGCAGGAACTGGCACAGTTGTAGGTTTAGGTCCCTGGGGCCCATGCGCCTTAGTGCCTCTTTTGTGGTTCGCACCTGGAGTTCTAACTAGCCATTTGTTGTGGGGTGGAAAGGGGCAGAGGTGATGTGCCAAATGGCATTTTTCTCAATGAATGTCTGGAATTCCGCAGAGGTGAAGGTACTGGCGTTGTCGCTCACAAGCACATCTGGTATCCCGAAACAACTAAACACCTTGCGCAATTGCTTTACGGTTGCGGCTGACGAGGTGTTGGACATTGGAATTACCTCCAACCACTTGGAGTACGCATCTCCTATTAGCAGGAAAAGAGTGCCCCTGAAGGGACCTGCGATGTCTACATGTATCCGGGACCATGGCCCTCTGGCTGTGTCCCATTCTCTGTGGGGAAGTCGGGACTCTTCAGGTCGAGAACTCTGGCAACTCTCGCAAGTGCCAACCATGTGCTCTATGTCAGCATCCATTTGGGACCACCAGAAGTAGCTTCTGGCCAACGCTTTAGAGCATACGATCCTGGGGTGGCTGATGTGCAGTAGCTTTAGCACTCTCGATCTCAGTGACTTGGGAATGACCTCCCGCTGGCCCCATAGGAGGCAGCCCTTTTCTGTGGAAAGCTCATCCCTTTTCCTCACATAAGCTGTGAATTCCTCCCCGGGGGAAATCGTTGGCCACCCTTTCTGAACCGAGGAGCTCACTCGGGCTCACTTTGCCGTGGCTTTGGTGAGATCTGCGGGGACTATCGGGGGTGAGTCAAGGGCTTCGATCAGAAGCACTTGATGATCTCGCTCCACCTCACACTTAGGGTCTCCTAACTGTGGCAGGGGCAACCTGGAAAGAGCATTTGCATGGCTAATCTCTTTCCCCGGGTGGTGGACCAGCGTGTGCTGGTATGAATTGAGGAATGTAGCCCATCGGAGCATTCTGGGAGACAGAATCTGTGGCATGGGCTTGCCTGTGGTGAAAATGCCTAGAAGGGGTTTGTGGTCGGTTACAACAGTAAACGGCTGACCATACAGGAAGTCGTGGAATTTCTTTGTTCCAGCGACTATGGCGAGAGCCTCCCTGTCCATTTGCGTGTAGTTGCGCTCTGCCTGTGACAGGGTTCTGGAGTAGAACGCAACTGGGGCTTCTCACCCATTGTCTAACACGTGGCACAGCACCGCCCCCACCCCTACCGGTGAGGCTTCACAGACTAGAACTACAGACTTTCTGGGGTCGAAGTGGGTCAGGACCGCTTCTGAGGACAGAAGCTGCTTTAATTCTTTGAATGCCTTCTCCTGACTGTCTCCCCACCACCAAACTGCATGCTTCTTAAGTAACTTATGCAGTGGCTCCGCAACTGACGCCTTCCTTGGTAGGAAGGAATGATAAAAATTCAGGAGCCCAAGAAATGACTGCAACTCCGGTTTCGCGGTGGGGCAAGGGGCATTTTGGATAGCCGCAACCTTGGAGTCGGAGGGCTTTACTCCAACAGGTGTTATCTTAAACCCAAGGAACTCAACCTCCCTTGCTTGGAACACACACTTGCTCTTTTTTAACCTCAACCCCGCTTTTTGAAAGATTGACAGAACCTTGTCTAACCTCTTAGCCAGTTCTGACACACTCCCCCCTGTGATCAGCACGTCATCAAAATATGGGAGGACCCCGGGGAGCCCCTTTAACAAACATTCCACAAGGGACTGGAAGATCCCGGGGGCTGAATTTATGCTGAACTTCAGGCGCGTGACCTTAAGAGCCCCTTTGTGGGTTACAATTGTTTGCGCATCGGGGGCAGCTGGAGTTACAGTCAGCTGTTGGTACGCCTGCACCAAATCCAATTTAGCAAAGACTTTTCCCCCCGTGCAACATGGCTAAGAGGTGACTAACAACCGGCACCGGATATGCATTTGGGTGGATTGCCTTATTTATCGTACATTTATAATCTGCGCAAATCCTAACCTCCCTGTTAGGTTTCAAAGCAGTTACAATAGGAGTTTCCCACTCCACAGAGTCCACTGGAACCAAAATCCCCTGGCTCACCAGTTTGTCCAGTTCCGCTTCTATTTTGTCCTTGAGGGCGAATGGGACCCTCCTTGGCTTGAGCTGAATAGGCCGGATTTCTGGGTCCAGGTCAAATGAAACTGGGGGCCCCTTGAATTTCCCAAGCCCCTTCTCGAAAACCGCCGGGTGTGCATTGCAAACGTCCAGAATGGGGTCAGACCCGACGGCATGGATGCCCTCTATTGAGATTCCCAGGGGCTGGAACCACTGTGTTCCCAGGAGACAGCAACCCCCCTCCTTCAGGACTACTAAGGACAGCCTCTCCCTGTGGTGCTTGAATTTCACCTTGAATTCCCCCACTCCCAACAGTGGGATCCTCACCCCTTGAAAGTCCCGCAACTGAGACTTTAGAGTCTTGAGCTTGGGTCGCTCATTAGGGGGAATGCTTAGGAACTCCCGCTGGGATACTATGGAGTAGGAAGACCCCGAGTCTATTTCCATTCTAACTGGGACCCCCTGTAACTGTACCTCAATGAAATAATGGAGGTGTCCCAAGGACACACTGTGGACAGCCGTGCTGCTGTCGCCGCAGACCCGCCGGTACACGCAATGCACTTCTGGGTCACTGTCGTCGGAGACTCTGCCGACGCCGTCCGGTTTCCTCGGGGGATGCTCTGCTGGGCCTTTGTTAAGAACATAAGAACAGCCTTGCTGGAACAGGCCACAGCCCATCCAGTCTAGCATTCTGTCTCACACAGTGGCTCACCATTTCCTTCAGGGTATTCCCAAGCAGATGCCTTCACCTGCTTAGGATTCCCTGGAAATGATATTGAGAGATATCCTGCCTATCTCTCCAATCCGGAGGTTGTCCTTAAGTATCCATAATTATAGCCATTGATACTCTTGTCCTCCATGAACTTGTCTAATCCTTTCTTAAAGCTGTCAAGACTGACAGCTGTCACCACTTCTTCTGGCAGGGAGTTCCATAGACCAGTAATCCTCTGGGTGAAAAAGTACTTTCTCTTATTTGTTTGAGAACTAGTACCCAAAAGTTTCATTGAGTGTCCCCTAGTTCTAGTGTTATGCGATAGGGAAAACAGTTTTTCCTTATCTACTTTGTCCACACCATGCATGATTTTATAAACTTCAATCAGGTCACCTCTTAGACGTCGTCGTTCAAGAGTGAAGAGGCCCAACCGTTGCAGCCTCAGATGGTAAGGAAGGTGTTCCAGTCCCCTAATCATTCTGGTTGCCCTCCTCTGCACTTTTTCCAGCTCCATAATATCCTTCTGGAGGTATGGCGACCAGAACTGTACACAGTATTCCAGATGGGGCCTCACCATAGATTTATAAAGAGGAAAAATGACACTTGCTGACTTATTTTCTATAACCTTCCTAATGATCCCTAGCATTGAGTTTGCTTTTTTCACTGCTGAGGCACACTGAGTTGACACCTTCATTGAGTTGTCCACCAGGACACCAAGGTCCCTTTGCTGGTTTGTCGCAGAGAGTTCAGACCCCATCAGTTTATAAATGTAATTGGGGTTCTTTGCCCCAACATGCATCACTCTGCACTTACTAATGTTGAAACTCATTTGCCACTGTTTTGCCCACTCCCCCAGTGTCAAAAGATCCCTCTGGAGCTCCTCACAATCTCTCACAGTTTTCACTACCCTGTATAATTTAGTGTCGTCAGCAAATTTGGCTACCTTGCTTTTTACTCCTACCTCTAGATCATTTATGAAGAGGTTGAAAAGCAGGGGTCCCAGTATTGAACCTTGGGGGACCCCACTCTTTACTTCCCTCCACTTGGAGAAGTGTCCATTGAGTGCTACCCTCTGTTTCCTGTCCCTTAGCCAGTTGCTGATCCAGGACAAGACCTGTCCCTTTATTCCATGACTGGTAAGTTTATTCAAGAGCCTTTGTGTGGGACCTTGTCAAAAGCCTTCTGAAAGTCCAGATAAACAATGTCAACTGGATCCCCCTTATCCACATGCTTGTTGACACTCTCAAAAAATTCCAACAGATTAGTGAGGCATGATTTGCCCTTGTAAAAGCCATGTTGGCTCTCCTTTAGCAGCGCCTTCTCTTCTATGTGCCTATTAATTCTATTTTTTAGGATGGTTTCCATCACTTTACCTGGGACACATGTCAAACTGACAGGTCGGTAATTTCCTGGATCACCCCTGGATCTTTTTTTGAAAATTGGTGTTACATTCGCTACCTTCCAGTCATCAGGCACAAAGCCTGATTTGAGGGAAAGATTATATATTTTTGCTAGGAGATCAGCAATTTCATCTTTAAGTTCCCTGAGAACTCGTGGATGGATGCCATCTGGTCCTGGTGATTTGTTAGTGTTTAGCTTAACAAGACATGCAAGGACCTCCTCCCTGGTTATTTCTATCTGGCTTAATTCTTCGGTTTCCCTCCCTACGAAGATAGGCTCTGTTTTGGGCATGTGGCTTCTGTCTTCTTCAGTGAATACTGAAGCAAAGAATTCATTGAGTCTCTCTGCAATCTCTGTTTCCTCTTTAATAACCCCTTGCCTTCCATTGTCATCTAATGGTCCAATGGCCTTCCTAGTTGGGTTCTTACTTCTAATGTACTTAAAGAAGTCTTTGTTATTTCTCTGACTATTTTTAGCTATGCGCTCCTCAAAGTCTTGCTTTGCTTTCCTGATTGTTGCCTTGCATTTGTTCTGCCAGAATTTATGTTTCTGCCTGCTGTCCTCATTCGGACAAGCCTTCCATCTTCTAAATGAGCTTTTCTTGCTCTTGATCACTTCCCGAACAGCTCTTGTAAGTCACATTGGAGTCCTCTTGGATCTGGCAGTGCCCTTTTTCCTTTTGGGTATGCATTCCAATTGAGCCTCTGTTATTGTTTTTGTAAACAGCCTCCATGCCTCTTGGAGTGTTTGGACTCTCTCAATTTTCCGTTTCAGCTTCTTTTTTACTAGTTTCCTCATCTTTGGGAAATTTCCTTTTTGAAAATTTAAGGTCTCTGTGTTAGATTTTATCAGTGACTTGCAGTCTATGATTTTAGTGTATTGGACCAAAGACACCAGGACAGCCGAAGAGCTGGCTTAACACAACTTTATTACATGCTGGTCAGAGGGAACATGTGGTAATGGCGGACGAACAGCTCAATATATACAGTGGCTATACATTTGAATGTGGCTCCTTGACAGTCTATTGGCTACTGTCCGCGTGACGTCATTTCAGGTCACGCCCTTCTTGTCCAGGTGAAGGTGATGGCGGGAATCTTCCCGCGCTGTTGCTCTTAGGTGAGTCTTGGACCAATGAGCTTGGACGCTCGCTATTGCCATCTAGTGGTCACTAGCTCGCGTCCTATTAGGGTTACAGAGATGCAGCTGAGGTTACAATGTTACACATGGAAAAGGTTATATTGGATACACATGGATCGGTACATTGTTTAAAGGCACATGCTTTAGAACACAACATCCCTCCCCCCTAGGATGAGACGAAGTCTCTTAACCAAGATGGTTTCTTGCACTCGCGTTTGGGCCGCGATGTGGGTTGGCCCCCCCGGGGGCCGCTACTGCTTCCTTGTTCCCTGGACCCTTGTCCTGTAATGGGAGAGGAAGACTTTTTAGTGGCTTGCTGCGGTTTTGCAGCTTTAGAGGAAATGGTAGATTCCGTTGTGGGCGAACCGGGGGCACCAGGGGCTAACGTAAAACCCCTCTTCTCGCTTGGATGGGTGGGGGACCACTCCGAAAAAACCCCCCGGCTCTGAAACTCAAAATCAAACTCTGCTGGGTGATCCCGCGGGGTATCTATGAGGACAAATTCCTTTTCCTCCCCCCTCGGTGGGGACGCATGACCCCCCCTCTCCTCCCCCTTGGGCTAAACGGGTGGGGGAGAACCCTAACGCTGAATCCCTGTCTGTGCTTTCCGAGCCCTGCCTCTCTGGGACCCGGCTCCGGAGCTGGTCCGCATGTCGCCGCCACAGTAGACCCGTGCTGGTCTCCACTCGGTATGATACGGGACCGGTCTGCTCCACGACAACCCCCGGCACCCAGGCTGGCCCTGCGCTGGCGTAGTTCCTGCAATGCACGGGGGCGCCCACGCTGAAACTCTTTGTGGCCTCTAGCCCGATGTTCCTCCCCTTGTCTTCTACTCTCGTGGGGTCTAGCCTAGTGAGGATGGTGGTCAGTTTCCTGTGCATTAAGAGCTCCGCGGGGGAGTATCCTGACGCCAACGGGGTCACCCTGTACCCTAGCAGAAACTGACACACTTGCAGGTTGAGGTCCCCGGGGCCCATGCGCCGCAGCGGGTCCTTCGTGGTGCGGACGAGGCGCTCCACTTGGCCATTGGTGGCCGGATGGAAAGGGGCAGAGGTGATGTGCCTGATGGCGTTAATCTCTGTGAATGCCCTGAACTCAGCGGACGTGAAGCAACTAGCGTTATCGCTAATTAGAGTGTCGGGTATGCCGAACGTGGAAAAAATTCTCCGCAAATGCTTTATTGTCGCGGCCGAGGAGGTGCTCGTGACTGGGATGACCTCCAACCACTTGGAGAAAGTGTCCACAACAAGGAGAAACAGAGTTCCTTGGAACGGGCCCGCGAAATCTATGTGTATCCGGGACCACGGCCCCTTAGCCGCGTCCCACTCCCTGTGGGGAAGACGGGCCTCCTCTGGTCTGGAGCATTGGCAACTCTCACAAGTGCCGACCATGTGCTCGATGTCGGCATCTAACTGGGGCCACCAAAAGTAACTACGGGCCAGCGCTTTGGAGCGCACGATTTCGGGGTGGCTGACGTGCAGCAGTTTAAGCACCCGCGGCTGAAGGGATGTGGGAATCACCACCCGCTGCCCCCACAAGAGACACCCCCTCTCTAGGGACAGCTCCAACTTTTTCCTGAAAAACGGAGCGAATTCTTCCACTGGGGAAGACGCTGGCCACCCTTTCTGTACCCAGGAGCTAACCGCCGCCAACGTCTTGTCTCTGCTTGTCGCTTTAGCGATATTGGCGGGTACTATGGGGGGCGAATCTAAGACTTCTATCATGAGCACCTGGCGGTCCGGCTCCTCCCCGCCCATGTGGCTGTGTGTCTGGGGGAGGGGGGACCTCGACAGGGTGTCCGCATGGCTGATTTCTCTCCCGGGCCGGTACACCAACGCGTGCTGGTAGGCGTTGAGAAAAATGGCCCACCTAAGCATCCTTGGGGACAGGATCTGTGGCGTGGGCTTATCTGCGGTGAAAATGCCTAGTAGGGGCTTGTGGTCGGTCACGATGGTGAAGGGGCGGCCATATAGAAAATCGTGAAATTTTTTGGTCCCTGCAATTATCGCCAGCGCTTCCCTGTCTGTCTGGGCGTAATTCCTCTCCGCTTGGGACAGGGACCTGGAGTAAAACGCTATTGGGGCCTCCCTCCCGTTTTCCAACACGTGGCATAACACTGCCCCCACCCCCACCGGGGATGCATCACAGATCAGTACCACCGGCCGTTTGGGGTTGAAATGGGTCAGAATGGCGTCTGACGCCAGGAGTTGTTTCAGTTCCGTGAATGCTCTCTCCTGGTCATCGCCCCACTTCCATGCCGCATCTTTCTTGAGCAACTTGTGAAGCAGCTCAGCCACCGCAGCCTTCCGAGGAAGGAAGGAGTGGTAGAAATTTAAGAGCCCTAGGAATGACTGCAACTCGGGCTTGGAGGTGGGGCGAGGGGCTTTCTTGATGGCGGCCACCTTGGATTTGGACGGTTTGATCCCCTCGGGTGTTACTCGGAACCCTAAGAACTCAACCTCCTTCACGAAGAAGACGCATTTGTCCTTTCGCAACCTCAACCCCGCCTGTTCGAATGCCTCCAGGACCTTGTTTAGCCTTTCAGCCAACTCAACCTCACTCCCCCCCGGTATCAAAACATCATCAAAATATGGCAAAACGCCGTCCAGCCCTTTGAGGAGGCGTTCCACGAGCGACTGGAAAATTCCAGGCGCCGAGTTCACGCCGAATTGGAGGCGCGTCACCTGGAACACCCCCTTATGCGTGACTATGGTCTGTGCAGCAGCTGCGGCAGGGGTTACCATGAGTTGCTGATAAGCCTGTGCCAGGTCGAGCTTAGCGAAACACTTTCCCCCATGTAACCTGGCTAGCAAATGGCTGACCACCGGCACCGGATACGCATTAGGGCGGATTGCCTTATTAATGGTGCACTTATAATCGGCGCAAATGCGAACCTCCCCATTTGCCTTCAATGCCGTGACAATTGGAGTTTCCCACTCCGCAGAATCAACAGGAACAAGAATCCCCTGGCCCACTAATTTGTCCAGTTCCGCCTCTATTTTGTCCTTTAGTGCAAAAGGCACTCTGCGCGGTTTGAGTCTTATTGGGCGGACCTCCGGGTCCAGGTCGAAAGTTACTGGGGGTCCATTGAATTTCCCAAGTCCCTTTTTGAAGACTTCAGGGTGCGCGTCGCACACCCTCTGTATTGGATCAGTCCCAACGGCGTGCACCCCCCCAATGAACAGACCCAGGGGCTGGAACCATTGAGTCCCGAGGAGGCTGCAATTACCCCCCTTGAGAACGACTAGGGGGAGTTCCGCGGCGTGCCGCTTATACTGGACCTGGAATTTCCCAACCCCCAACACCGGGATACTGTTCCCTTGCACGTCCCGAAGCGTGGACCTCAACGCTTTGAGCTTGGGCCGTACACGGGGGGCAATTCTCAAAAACTCCCTCTGGGAAATGAGGGAATATGAGGAGCCAGAGTCAATCTCCATCCTAACAGGGGCCCCTTGCACCAGTACCTCAACAAAGTAGCGGGGGTGTCCCAAGGACACGCTGAAAACTGGAGCGTCGTCGTCGCTGTCGTCGGAGATGCGGCCCACGCCATCCTGCTTCCTCGTGGGCCGGGCGCCATCCTTGATTCTTGTCGAGCTCCCCCGGTCCTTGCGCCGTTGTCTGCATACTTTGGCGATGTGCCCGCGTCGTCCACAGTTGTGGCACTCGACTTTTCTGAAAGGACACCTGGCGCGGTCGTGAGCCGCTCCACAGCTGTCGCAGCGCCGCCCCTCCTTCCGGACCCTCCGGATGTCCTCGTCGTCGCTGTTTTCGGCGGACGATTTCGAAATTCGCCGGGCTGCGTGCACCGAACTCTCTGTTTTGTCGGCCTTCGGGCGCCAGTCCTGGAGCTCCTGTACCCCGGCCTTCGTGGCTTCCGCGGCCTGTGCCGCTTTCAGGACCTCCTGCAATGTGGGGGGCGGCTCCTGATTCATCAGCGTGCGCTGGATTTCGGCATCCTTCAGGCCGCATAGCACGCAGTCCCTGAGGGTGACTTCCAAGTTCTCCCATTTGCATGGGCCGGCAGCCAGACGCAGGGCCGCTACGAAGGCGGCGACCGACTCACCAGGCGCTTGGACTCGCCTCCAAAACGCGCTCCGAGCGGGAAACATCGCTACCGAGGGCCGGAAATGGTCTCGCAACACCTTCAGGAGCTCTTTCGCCTTGAATTCAGCCGCCTTTTTGGGTGCAATGAGGTCAATCAATACCCTCTTGCCGTCGTGCCCGAGCATTCTGGTGAGGATGGCTCTCTTCTTTGCCTCGTCCGTCACCTCGAACTCCACCAGCGCGCCTTGGAAGTCCATTTCGAAAAGTTCCCAGTCTTGCGGTTTCTTGATGTCGAAACCGGCATATGTCTTGGTCCCGTGGGCAGCCATTATCCCACCTTCATCGCCAATTTAGTTTCCTCATCTTTGGGAAATTTCCTTTTTGAAAATTTAAGGTCTCTGTGTTAGATTTTATCAGTGACTTGCAGTCTATGATTTTAGTGTATTGGACCAAAGACACCAGACAGCCGAAGAGCTGGCTTAACACAACTTTATTACATGCTGGTCAGAGGGAACATGTGGTAATGGCGGACGAACAGCTCAATATATACAGTGGCTATACATTTGAATGTGGCTCCTTGACAGTCTATTGACTACTGTCCGCGTGATGTCATTTCAGGTCACGCCCTTCTTGTCCTGGTGAAGGTGATGGCGGGAATCTTCCCGCGCTGTTGCTCTTAGGTGAGTCTTGGACCAATGAGCTTGGACGCTCGCTATTGCCATCTAGTGGTCACTAGCTCGCGTCCTATTAGGGTTACAGAGATGCAGCTGAGGTTACAATGTTACACATGGAAAAGGTTATATTGGATACACATGGATCGGTACATTGTTTAAAGGCACATGCTTTAGAACACAACATCGATCAAGTTAAACATAATTGAGTTGTGGTCACTGTTCCCTATTGGATCAGTCACATTAACATCTTGCACCAGATCCTGAGTATTACTCAGGATCAAGTCAAGGATTCTTGTACCTCTAGTTGGGTCTTCAACCATCTGTCCCAGGGAACAATCATTTAGCATATCTAGGAACTTTATCTCTTTATCATGTGCTGAACAACAGTTCACCCAGTCTATGTGAGGGTAATTGAAGTCCCCCATTATAACCAGGCTTCCCTTCTTGGATGCCTCCTTTATAACATTCTCCAACTGCCAGTCTCCCTCAAGAGTTTGGGTCGGAGGCCGATAGTATATGCCTACTGTTAGACCATCCTTGTGGCCTGGTACTCTTACCCACAGAGCTTCTAATGGTGACTCCAAATCACTTAGATATTCCAATTCATACGATTTTATCACTTCTTGGACATACAAGGCTACACCACCTCCCATTTGCCCCTTCCTATCCTTCCTGTACAGTTTGTAGCCTGGGATAACTGTATCCCATTGGTTATCATCCGTCCACCAGGTTTCAGTGATACCAGGTTTTGTTCTCTCCTCACTGTCGTCTGCATACTTTGGCGATGTGGCCCCTCCGTCTGCAGTTGTGGAACGGGCACTTGCTTCAGTTGTGGGACGCCCCACAGCCATTGCAACGGCGACTTTCCTTGTCACGCTTCTCAGTTGCCGCCTTCCGTACCTTTCGGATGCCCTCATCCTCACTGGCCTCTGAGGAGGAGGAGGAGGGGGATGCCGGGAATTGATGGTCCTGCCAGGCCGCCTGCACTGGTGTCAATGCCCCGTTGGTTTGTGGGGTCCTTGCCCTGAACAGTTTGACTCCGGCCCTCAATGCTTCTGCTGCTTGCGCTGCCCTCAGGATGGTGTTGAACATCAGGTGGTCCCAGTCCATCAGCCTTCTCTGGACCTCCACATCCCTGAGACCACACAGCAGCTGGTCCCGCAGGGCCTCGTCCAGGTCCACCCACTTGCAAGGGACTGCAGCTGCTTGGAGAGCCGTGACGTAGTCAGCCACTGACTCACCCGGGTACTGGTCCCTCTGGTGGAACACGACTCTCGCCGGGAAAATGGACATCTGTGGCTGGAAATGGTTTCTGAGCACTGCCAGGATTTCTTTGAGCGGCACTGTATCGATGTCTCTGGGCATCAGGATGTGCATAGCCAACTCCATTGTGGGTAGCCCAATCTGTGTGAGGAGATGTGAGCGGATCTTTTCCTCATCTTGGACATCATCAACCACCATTGCATGCTGGAACTGGCGCTCGTAGAGGCCCCATCTCTCCAGCTTCTTGAGGTCGAACTGAGGGATGTTTAGGCTGTGGGAAGCCATTATCCCATTCTCGTCACCAATTTGGTGTTCTGGAATCACGACGCTTGAAGCAGCTGTAGACTAGCTTAACACATCTTTATTGCATGGAGTACAGTATGAACACGAGGTAATGGTGGCAATACAACTCTTTTTATACAGTCACTATACATTTGAATCTAGTTACATGGTAGCCTATTGGCTACTGTAGGCATGATGTCATCTGGAGTCCCGCCCTTCTTGTCCAGGTAATCCATGGCGGGAAGGTTTCCAGTGGCTGTACACAATTGGGGAATTTGTACCATGTGAGTTGAATGCTCGCTACTCCATCTCTGGCAGTAGGCTCGCATTCCAACAGCAGCTAAATACAATGTATCTTTACAAATGGCTTAAGTATACATTTCCTGTGGAACCGGTTACATTTGACTTAAAGGCACAGTGTAGCAGTTACATTCCATATTGTCCTATACACAACAGATACAGGAAGAGCTTTATGGATATTCTTGAGGTACACAAGAGCAAAACCAAATTAGAAAATGGAGGAAGGAGCTCACTGGGCAAGGAACATCATTAAAGGAGGATATAGCTGAATATCCCAACCACCCCTACATCACTTGGAAGACCATGAATTGGCTGAGGGTTGGAGTCCCTAAATGCAAGAACAATATGCTCAAATGAGGCCTGCTGGTGGACAACCACACGAATGTGGAGAGACACAGAGTCTGGCCCATTTACTGGTCTGCCGATTGCTGCCAGAGACACACACCGATGAGGACTTGGGTTTGGGCAACAACACAGTGAAGAAAGTGGCTTCATTTTTGGCAGTCCAGGGTTTGATTGGGGCACAAAAGAAGAAGTGATAATAGAGAAAAGTTTTTGGTCATTGTAAATCCACCTTTTCAAAAAGGAAAGGAAACATTTCTTAGACATTAGATCTGTTGTTGTGTGGTACCTTCTTATAATATTTACTTACTGTAACAGGTAAAAGAGGCAAAAGCACCTCTTCCCTCCTATAATGTGTGGGATTATCAGTTGTTAGCCTCTTGGAAAAACATTGCAGTGTGAATGTGGAGTAATAAATGTACTATTTCTGTGCACACAAATTAAACCCAATCACTTGTATAAACAAGATCTAGTAAATGGCTAAGGTACTGCTAGAGAAGTAGTCTGCTTCTGGTCAGAAATATCTAATCATGGTAACAGTGAATTTGTTTGCTTTTAATCGATATTTCATTTATGTCTATAATTTTAAATTGTTCAACACTCAGATACAAATAAGGAAAAGTTACTATCATCATTCTAACACTAATGGATATTTATTTTCTTCTTTCCAGTTGCTAAGGGGCCTGTGAGATAGAAAGTGTCTGCCATGTATTGTTAGTTTAATGGGAGCAAAGCACCCCATTTTCCCAGTTGTTGTAATGAGACAGATAATCAAGGGATTTTTCTGAAGACTTCCTGATCTTCTTTTCTAGGTAAAGGTAGAGGTCGCCCTTGCTCTAGGTAAAGGTAAAGGTCATCCTTGCTCGAAAGCCAGTCGTATCTGACAAAAGAGGGTGGTGCTTATCTATGATTACATCCAAAGAGCCAGTGCTGTTTTCGTCTGCAGATGTTTCCATGGTCATGTGACAGGCAAGACTGAATACCTGAGTGTATGGAACATTGTTAACTTCCAACTGAAGTGGCATCTATTTATCTACTTGCAATTACTTGCCTTTGAGCAACTAGGTTGGCAGGAGATATACCACCTAACACACAAACACAATTAAATTTCTCACCTTGGACTAGAAAGTGGAATACAGTGGAGGGTTTCCACAGTGATGGTAGAAGCCATCCTCCCTGCTTAAATATGCTGCTTATCCATTGTACTGATGTGAGCCACACATCATTGATAGACGCTTGTATAATAGACTTTAGTACATTATTTAAGACAGTGGTGTTTTGTGTGCATACAAATACACAGTTATATTCATTTTAGAAATGCTAGGTTTATAGGGAGAGAAATGGGTGAGTGAGTGCATATAAATAGACAGACATGCTGTTTGTTATTATATTCAATTGATCGTTCCTTGCAAAGGAACAAACTGTGAATGTATTTGTCCTTGGCAATCTCTGCCCTTTGGGATCTGAGGCACAATAATCTCTCCCCCACCCCACAACATCTAATGTATTAAGTCTATTCCTACAGCGTGACAGACTTTAAATAACTTAATGAGTAGGTGTCTGCAAAATCCTTTTTCTTATATTATAAATTTTACGTGACTGTTTTTTTAATACTAGCAATGTAAATCAGCTTTGCTCTTGCTGTTTAGAACTTTTTTTTTTGGGGGGGGGGGAGTGAGGGGAACCACAAACGAATTATAACCTAATGTTCAACCAGGCACCATGAAATTAGCTACATTGATAGCTAATATCAATGTACTTGTCATACTTTTAATCATTTGTCATACCTTTAAAGGTTCACAGCTATAAATGACTAAGAATGTTTCTCCCTTTTCAAACTACCATTTGTATTTCGTTCTGCACATCAGTAAATAGCCTATGAAAGCAAAACATAGCCTATAATGTCCTGTTTTTATAAATTGTTTATGAATTAGTTGGACAAGTAGTTTTTTACAACCAGTGAAGAATTTCTCCTGCTGGTCCTTTTTTATTTTTTAACTTTTGTCATAAAAAGTCAGCTGTTGTTAGGTAAAGGTCACCCTTGCTCGAAAGCAAGTTGTATCCGACTCTAGGGTTCATTGCTCATCTCTGCTTCATAGCCGAAAAGCCAGTGCTGTCAGATTCTGCAGACATTTCCGTGGTCATGTGGCACACATGCCTAGACACCGGAGTGCACGGAACGCTGTTTACCTTCCCACTGAAGTGGTCCCTATTTATCTACTTGCAATTTCTTGTTTTCGACCTGCTAGGTTGTTAGGAGCTGGAACAAAGATGGGAGCTCATTCCATTCTGCAGTATTCAGGTATGGAACAACTGACCTTCCAGTCAGCATCTTAGCCACTTGAGCCACTGCAGTCCCCAGCTGTTGTTTTTCTAAATTAATTTTTATTGAGTTTTACAATATGATACAATGTGTATACATCAAATAAACTGAACAGAACAATAAATTGAAAAAATAAAGAAAAGAGAGGAAAAAATAACATACAATAATAAGAAAAACAAAATACACTTAATTTGTTTGAACTTCTTATTGTATTTGTATAAAGTTCCAAATTACTCAATTTAAATTTATATCATTTTTGTATAATATTTTTCACTACCTTATATATCTTTTACATCATTTCTCTAGTACCTTATGTGTATATATTCATTTTCCCCCTCATCTTCACAGTATATTAACACAATAAAACCAGTGGTGTACTGCTCCAGGTTTCCACCGGATCCTGGGAACCGGTAGTGGAAATATTCCTAGGCCACGCCCACTTGGCCAGCCACGCCCACCTTCCTACCCGAGGCCATGGTGTGGCTGGCCAAGTGGGCATGGCCCACAGAGTTAGCCACACCCACAGAGTTAGCCATGCCCAGGGTGGGGGTAGTAAATGTTTTTGCAGTGCATCACTGAATAAAACTAATATGAACATATATCACCCTGTGATGTTTACAATGTCCGAGGAGTTAGCCAGGCATTTGTCCCTTCAATTTCTTTACTTCTTCCAAAAAAACATTAAATCAGGTCCCGGTGTCTTGCCCTTATTATTTTTTAATGTATGTTCTAGAAATGGCTTCCATATATTCCAAAAATTATTTTCCTTTCATGATTAAACTTGATCAATCCACAAGGATGCAACACTCCTTATATTTAATTCACATGTCAGCTTGTCATTTAAAGCCATCTCCCATAATGCTTCATACCAGATGTCCACTTCCAATCTTACGTTATTTTTCCATTTTTTGTAATTTGCTGTCTTGCAGTCGATATGAAAATGGACAACAGGTCTTTTCTATTAGAACCCCATTTTAATTCGTTCAAATCCATTAACAAAACCATTTGCACATCCAACTTTAAATTTTCATCCATTATGTTTCCAATTCCCTTTTCTATTTTTCCCCAATATTCTGAGACGAACTGACAATCCCACCACATATGTTTATATGTCCCCATTTCTTGATGGCATCTCCAACAGTTTTTAGATTTACTACTATCAATTTGATTGAGCCACAATACCTTAAAATTGTGTTCTTTAACTTTTACTGATAGACATTTCATAATTCTGGTTGTCCATTTCTTCTGCCAGTTTTCTTCTGAAATTTTTATTTTCAAATCCGATTCCCATTTTCTGTAATGAATTACTTGACTTATTTCCCTTACTCAAAATTTTGTATAGTCAACTGATTCATTTCTTATCTCATCAATTAACTTCTCAAACTCCGTCAATTGTCTATTTAAGTGGTATTGAAAGTATTTTTTATTCCAATAGTTCACTGTAAGTACCTGTAACCAGTTCAGTTTAAGTTCTTTATAAATTTCCAACTTCTTTTCATTTTTCTCACATTTTAAACCATACTTTAAGCCAGCATATCCCATGTTTTTGTAAGACCTTTTTCAGTTTATCACTTTTAATTGGAAATGATTTTAAATCTAACATTTGTATTATTGGAGAACAGTTAGGTACCAATTTTTGTTTCAATGCACTCCATGTTGTCATCATTGCTTTTACCAGATCATTCTTAACTTTTATCTTAGAAATTTCTTTATCTTAAAAAACCCCATTTCCATACTGTTGGAACTCTTTCATTTCTAACCCTCTCCAAATTGTTTCTTTTTTTGCCACATTTTTTGTATTAGCATCCCCAGCTGTTGTTACAGTCTTACAATGCAGTACTAAACCTAAGGATATTGGATAGTCCTAGTTCTCAAAGCTAACTATGGCTTGCCCTATCTTTTTGCAAAGTGTGCCATTGTGGGTGGAGTTGGGGGAATTAGGAGTAAAATGTCATTAAAGATAAAAGCATACACGCCCCCATAGGACAGCTGACTACTCTCAAGTGACAGTGTTAAGGCAAAATCTAACTGCCAGTACATTCAACCTCTCAGCATTGATGTAGCAATGCCATCTTGTCCTTCAAAATCTTTTGGGGCTTCTGTCACTCCATCCTTCAGTACCAGAGTTTGAAATCTATACCTATAAAATGGTGCGTTAACCGTTGGAATGTGACAAAGGATGTTGCACCAGGCCCCACTAGCCCGTAATGGGCCTCCGTTCAGTCGCCCGAACCCGGTTCGCAGGTAACTGTTGGGTTGAAATTTATGACCCGGGGGCAGGAGCCCCCCAGTCGCACAAAAAAAGGGAACTTCAATTCCCAAAGTTCCTTGCGCCATGCCGCGCCAGAGCCAATCAGGCTGAGCGGCGCGGCAAAAGGAACATTCGGAAACGCGCCGCAGCCAATCAAAAAAAAAAGCCACAGGAAAAAAACTGCCACAGTAAGCAAACGCGCAGGCAAAACTACAAGCCCCAGCGTCCTGCACGCCATTAGCGCGCCGAACGCTGAGGCGGCCTGCGCGCGAAAAAAAGTAAAAAAAATAAAAGCCCGCCGCCGCTGCCCTTCTTCCCCATGGGCCAGCCAGCATGGCCCGTGGGGAAAAAAAAGAAACCCCCCCCCCGCCGCCGCTGCCCTTCATTTTGATGGGCCAGCCGGTGCAAGAAAAATAAAAGTAAAAAAACCCACTGCTGCCGCTGCCCTTCTTCCCCACAGGCCAGCCAGCATGGCCAGCGGGAAAAAAAGGGAACCCCCCGCCGCTGCCCTTCTTCCCCATGGGCCAGCCAGCATGGCCTGTGGAGAAGAAAGCAAAGAAAGCACCACCCCCGCCATTGCCCTTCCTTCCCACGGGCCAGCCAGCATGGCCCGTGGGAAAGAAAGCCACCCCCCGCCATTGCCCTTCCTTCCCACGGGCCAGCCAGGATGGCCCGTGGGAAAGAAAGCCCCCCTTGCCAATGCCCTTCCTTCCCACGGGCCAGACACCCCCCCTGAAAAAGTAAACACAAAAGAAAAACAATCAAAAACACTCAAAAATCCAAAAATGAAACACAAAACAGCCAAAAACAAACAAGAAAAAGCACACAGACACCCCCCCAAAAAATCCGAAACACCCCCCCCCAAAAAAAAACCTCAAGAGAGTTTACCAAAAGACGTCTTCTATCCATGAGGACTGGAACTCAAATGAGAAAAAAAAACTTACCGGAAGCGACACCCAGAGGACAGAAGAGAACAATTGTAGAGAGGCAGAAAAGCTCACCACCCCCACCAAGAGGCCAAAAGAGAAAAAACATTCAAAAATATTAAAACTAATAAGATTAATTCCAAAATTAATCAAATAAGTTATAAAAACATTCAAAAATAATCACACTAATCTCAAAAAATACCAAAAATACCAGAAATCACTTTTCACTCAAAAAAACAAAAAAAGCGTAAAAATAAACATTTTAAAAACCAAAATTAAATTTTAAACTAAAAAATATTAAATTAAATAAAATAAATAAAATTAAAATAAAATTTGTATAAACAGAAAACAAAAACCTTCAAAAACCAATTTAAAGAGCCCGGCACTGAGGAAGCCAGCACAAACACACACACACACACACACACACACAAAACACTGGTAGCGCAAGTCCGCCACAGGCGGACGCAGTGCCTCGAAGCCAAAAAATCACAAAACCTTACAACACCATTTAAAACAGCCCAGCACCATTGGTTCAAGGAAAAAAATGAAACCCTTTACTATCCAACACAATTTTAAAAAGCCCGGCACCACCGGGCAAAATATGCTAGTATCAGATATGAAACAAAACAAAAGTTTTAAAAAGTTAGAAAAACATAAATAACACTAAAACTTGGTGGCAACTTAAAGGCTAAGTGCTATGTTTTAATGTGAGCTTTCATGGATAGCTCAGACATAGATGTAGAAGTCCACAGGGAAGGGTGTTGGTCCCCAAGTGAATTAAATCCTACTTGAACCATTTTGATTGAGGGCAGCAGTTTTATCAATACTATAGCATGGAGCTGATGAGAGCTTTGTGTGCCAAAAGGGCTCAGGACCAGGAAGTGACTCATGGAACTGGATCCATGGTATCGGTGTCATGCTGCGATGCAGAAGGCAAATGGAAGGCCACTGCATTATATCGCTCCCAGGACATTCTTCATGGCTGATTTCCATGATGATAGCCAATATTCTGAATCAGATATGGCACTTGAAGAAGAAGATCAAACAACCAAACATATACATTTTATCTCTCTGGATCCTAGAGAATGAATGGGTTACATGGATCATAGATTTAAAGCTGTTTTCAAGAGACAAGACTACAAGTAGTTGAAAAGCAAATTTTACTGGTCGAAGAGAAAGTATAATATTAATCTACATTATACAGGAAACATAAAGCTTGTAATGAAGCTATTGCCCACTAACCAAAGCACCTGAATTTACTTTACAAAGACTTTAATTAGAAAAGCAAATTGTAAGAAAAACAAGCTACTTCCTGTACTGAATTAAAGCCCTGGTGGTGCAGCGGTTAAAACTGCTGTACTGCAGCCAGAGTGTTATGAATTTGATCCTGACCAGGGATAAAGTTGACTCAGCTTTTCATCCTGCTGGAGTCAGTAAAATGAGTACTCAGCAAAATGCTAATTAACTTGTGAACTGCCCAGAGAGTGCACTAAGCGCTATGGGGTGATATATAAGTGTAATTGCTATTGCTAATCAAAATGGATCCCACTGGTTATTTGCTCCCTGAGCCGGGCAGGGTGCATGTGAACAAAGTCTGGAAATGTGTTTTTCAAGCCAGGTGCAGCTTTATGTTCTCTTTAAGATAGTCAGGAAGATAGTGAGGAAGACCTAAAGAATCTCTTGATCGGTTTGAAGGAAGAGAGTGCAAAAGCTGGCTTGAGACTCAATATCAAGAAAACCAAGATAATGGCAACAGGCCCGATCAGTTCCTGGAAAATAGACGGGGAAGAAGTAGAAGCAGTGACAGATTTTACTTTCTTAGGATCAAAGATCACTGCAGATGGAGATTGCAGCCATGAAATAAAGAGGCGGCTGATTCTAGGGAGACAAGCCATGAGAAACCTGGGGAACATAGTGAAAAGCAGAGACATCACCTTGAAAACAAAAATTAGAATAGTCAAAGCAATGGTATTCCCAGTGGTAATGTACGGATGTGAGAGCTGGACAATTAGGAAAGCTGAACGCAGAAGAATAGATGCCTTTGAAATGTGGTGTTGGAGGAGAGTTTTGAGGGTACCTTGGACAGCGAGGAGAACAAATAGGTCAATCTTAGAAGAAATCAACACTGACTGCTCATTGGAAGGTCAAATAGTAAAGATGAGGCTAAAGTACTTTGGGCATCAAATGAGAAGGGAGGATTCACTTGAGAAGGCCGTGATGTTGGGAAAGGTGGAGGGCAAAAGAAGAAGGGGGAGGCCAAGGATGAGATGGATAGATGGTATTGTAGACACAATGGGCACAGAACTGGGAGGACTGAGGGGGATGGTGGAGGACAGAGGCGCCTGGAGAACGATGGTCCATAGGGTCGCAAAGGGTCGGAATCGACTGTGCGACTGAACAACAACAATAAGATAGTCATAACAAGCTGAAACTGGGAAAACGGAAGTAGGTATGATGAACTTTGAAAATGAAGTCTTATTGGGTAACATACAAGAAGAGATGGAATGAAAGATGAAAAAAGGGTTTGGTTATCTTAGAATGAAGAAATGCCATGATTAGAGAATGCATGTTCCAAAGAGCAGGTGGAGACAGGAGTTACCATGTTTGCTTGTGAGTAGAACAGTAGAAATATGTAATCTTGATTTTGTTAACTGGCTATGCTTTTATTATTTTATCCAGGGAAAGGGGAAATTCAAAAATGTTCTTTTTCTATTTCTGCGAGCCTGAAATTTGATCTATGTTTCCATCAAAATAAAATCTGATTTGTACCAGGGGACATTGTATTTTTTATATAGAGCACAAACTGATGGGAGATTTCCAGTTTCTTTGTTTCTTTATTGGTAACACTACATATTGCTACTTAATTTACATTGCTATTTGTATCAGATCTGGCTCCTTTGTAAGCATAAACAGTCAGTGAGGGAAACCTATAATTGATCTCTCTAGCCTAGAGCAAAACCACACATACTCTTTATTTTTATTTATTTATTTATTTATATTCATATTTATATAGCCGCCCAACTCACAAAGACTAAGGTTTTGTGCTAGCATAAGGTTTTGTGTTAGCTTTCTGAATGGGTGCAGGTCTCTGTCATGGGGAACAAGTCTTATGGTAGTGAGATAACAGGTCTTGTTATCCTTACACTTCCAAGCTACTTTAGTCTATGGCAGGAGTGCCCAAATGATGGCCCGCAAGCTGGATCCGGCCCCTGATGCCAGTTCATCCAGCCCATGCTGCCCTAGCCACTTCCGGAAGTGGAAGTAGAATGCACCTGCACACACACAGAACATTGCCGTAAATGCACCCACAGCTGTCATATTCATGCTGCGAGTGCATTTACGACAGCGTTTTGCATGTGCGTGGGCACGTTTTACTTCTGCTTCTGGTGGGAGGAATCACGTGACCGGTCTGCTAAACTACATGACTGGACTGCGGCCCGAAAAGTTTGGGCACCCTTGGTCCATGGTTATACTGCTTTTTGTTTTGTTTTTTGTGTCCTGATCAAACCCTGGGCTGCCAAAATGAAGCCACTTTCTTTGCTTTGTCATTGACCAAACCCAAGTCCTCATTGGTGCATCTTTCTGGCAGTAATCAGAAGACCACAGAAATGAACCAGATTCTGTGTCTCTCCACATTCACACCATGTGTTGTTGTCCACCACATGTTGGACTAGCATTTAGGAACTCCGACCCTCTGCCTATTCAGGATCCTCCAAGTGATGTAGGGGAGGTTGAGATCCTCAGCTATATCCTTCTTTAATGTTGTTCCTTGTCTAGTGAGCACCTTCCTCCATCTTCTAATTTGGTTTTACACTTGTGTACCCTCAAGAATGGTTATAATGTATGTGAGTGTTAAAGATTTCAGTTGGATAAATTGATTTGATTTGTAAATGGGTGGACTGTTCAGCTTCCAAGAATGAAAGACTCCTTGCCTTTGCCTTTTTCTTTTTTGGTTTTGCTTTGACCTTTGATAGCTTTGATATTTGACCTTTGATAGCTGTTGTCTTTAAGATCCCTTGTATTGACTGGAAGAATGGAATGAAAGACACCTAAAGCATATGAAGTAGTGGAGATGTTAAAACAGTACCTTCAAGAATTCCTAACCAATAAACTCAGAATGTCCTCACTAGAAAAACAGCCTTTTTAGTTCACCTGGGCTATTTCACTTCTTCCCTCAAGCTGCAGTAAAAAGAGGTTCCTTTGTTCCTTACGCTATAAACCCCAACGTATAAGCCCTTCTTGGTAATCCCTTCCCACACATTCAAGTGACCTTTTTACACTGTTAGAAAGCACCAGGGGACTGTGATAACTGGGAGATAGTCTACTGGGGGGAAACTGCTGTCTCTTTTTTCTAGCCAAGATAGTCCCTTTCTACTGCATATCTTGACTGTTGTAAACTTGATATAGAAAGATATCTCTACCCACTGAATAATTTTTCATCTAAAAATCATAGTTTGAAAAAGTCCCTTTTTCTAGAATGCTGCTCAAGAATCCCCCTAGCTAATATGACCATATAGGATTCCAGGACCTATAATCCTGAAAAAAGGTACAGTACTTTTTAACATTCTCCTTAGAATAACAATGTTGCCAGAAATTATTCTGAAAAAACATGCCTTTTAGCTGGTCCCTTGTTCACTCATACACTGCTGTAGCCACCCAGTAAAACCTGCCAGCATATGACAGATAACAGACGGTCTTGATGATTTTGTGATTTTGTATAATATGTTAAAAGACCCATGACTAAGTTGCTAAACCTAATAACACATTGCAAGTGGGATCTGCCTTTGTATCTCTTCCTACCACACCAGAGAGCATTTGTAGTGCCTGAAAGTATGAGAAAATAATTAGTAACAGCTTTGCATCACTGGATTCATCTCAGCAATGTTCTAGCTTATATATGAATTTATGATGTGCTGTCATGAGAAAATGGCAACACAAGTGGCATTCATCGCAGGGCTGAGCTTCACATTTTCCCCAGAAGGCAAAGACTGGCCATGAGCAACGCAAATGAAAATGACCGCAAGTGCTGGTGCCACTAAACTACTGTGTACTTCTTAAACACCTCTGAGCAGTAAAGATACTGATCTTTTATGGCATGGTGGGCATCTTTCTGCCTAAAAATTAATTAATAAATAAATCCTTTAATACCAGACAGGATGCATATGCACTTTGAGGTGAGGTAGAATGATAAAAAAATCATAAAAAAATAGATACAGGACAAATTTTCTGTGATCATGGAGAATTAAACCAGGAAAAAAACTAATAAAGTAGCCCACCTGATTAAAAACAATCTAATCATTTTAACATTTTAATTTGTTTGGATTTTATCTATATTTCATATATGTCCATAAATTGTGCAACACTCTGATATGAACAAAGGGAAAAAAAAGAAAGGGAATGAATACAACTATGTAAAATGTCGATACTTTCATGGAATTCATATACTGTACTGTATCTAGAGTTTAAAACCACCGAGGTTTACAGATCTTATTACTTTCAACCTTAAAATGAGATACGGCTGTGAAGACATTATGTGTGGTTTTTCCTAGCAATGAGATTACAAAAAAATATTAGAGTAATGAAAACTGGCTTTTAAACATGTACTGTATTATACATGAAGGATAGCAAGAATAAAGAGCTATATCATACTGATTCCCATAACTGCTATAGAATCTGTACATAAAAGATATGCTTTCTGTGTAATGAATCTTGGGTGAATGTATCTGGAATCTTGATATGGGACAAACTTGAGTTTAACACATTGAAAATTCTCATTTCCCCATATATATTATGATCACATTGAAGCTGCCACAATCATGGTTTAATAAAAGGATAATGGTACTTTTTATCTGAATGGTACTTTTTTATCTGAAGTAAACCAGGTGAAACTATTGTTGCAAAAATATAGGAGAGTGTCCATGCTCATGAGAAGTAGGGTGTTCCAAAGGTGGCTCCATTCTCTTTAGATTTTTCCATCAAGAATGACTGTAGAATAACATGTTCAGCTCAGAGAAGGCCTTTCAGTAGGATTTTGACATCTTAGACAGCATCTGCCAATCAGAGTAGCCAGTACTTGGCCAGATGGAGAAATAGTATGACATGTGTAAATCAATACTTGTTTCTAGGAGATCTTTCCTTCTAATGAGGAATCTCTAGCCCATAGGCCAAATTTGGTCATATTAACACCATACCTGTCAAGTTGCGGCTTTGCTAATCTGGGAGCCGGCCACGCATGCGCAGTAGGTTTCCAGGAAATGGGTTGCTGCACATGCATGGCTGTCAGAGGCAGCGGTGCGCATGCACAGAAACCTCTTTGCATATGCGCAGAAACCCCTTCGGCCAGGAAAGTGGTTACTGCGCATGCATGCCTGTCAGAGGCAGCGGCATGCATGTGCAGTAACCCCTTTCCTGTCATCCAAAATTACAGGATGGCGGTGGGAACGAGGGTGACGGAGCGCTGAAATACAGGAAATCCCGGCCAATCCAGGATACACGTATTATGTATGATAAAATCATTCTAGAAGCATTTAAAGTGGTAAAAAAGTATCTTGATTTACAGATACCATTTGTAGCTAGAGTCAGAAGGGAAAATAGATTCTCCAGCAAGTGGAGAGAACCTTCAAGCTTGTTACTTAGTTGGAGATCAGAGGAAGATCAAAAGGACTAACAACAAAACAATGGAAGCAAAAAATAAAAGCCAGGAAGAGGGGAGTGGGTGGGGGGCTTGGGAAAAGGCAGAGAAAAGAGCTTTACCAATCACACTATTGGTAAAGGACAATCATATTAGGCTGAAAAGTCCCTCCCATTAATACACAAAGTTAGTGCATTAAAGATTGCTATTACCCCAACATCTTAAAGAATAATATATTAAAGAATAATATATATATTTCAGTATAAGCTTTGGTGAATTGCAATCTACTTCCTAGACATATGGAGTATAAGAGTTAGGCCACAGGTTTATATACACAGGGACTGCAGTGGCTCAAATGGTTAAGATGCTGAACTCGCTGACTGGAAGGTTGGAGTTTGATTCTCAGTTACTGCATGACAGAGTGAGCTGCCATCTCTGCCCCAACTCCTGCCTACCTAGCAGTTTGAAAGCAAGAAATTGTAAATAGATGAATAGGGACCACTTCGGTGGGAAGGTAAAACAGCATTTCGTGCACTCTAGTGTTTAGTCATGCCTGCCACATGTCCACGAAAAATGCCTGACTCTTTGGCTATAAACAGAGATGAGCACTGAACCCTAGAGTCGGATACAACTGACTTTCAAGCAAGGGTGATCCTTACCTTTCCCTTTCCCTTATATACACAGAGTTCATAATAGAGGGATGGAGACCCAGTGAGATGGAGAAAAAAAGGGTGAAGATTACTTTGACAACAGGCTTTTCAAAATTACAATTATATTTTAAACACATGGCCAGTTAAAGTGTTGCTCACACAGACATTTTGTTATTAGCAATCAATCTTCTTCTCAGTAATCAGATCATTTTCAAGAAACATGCTAAGGTAACAGTTTTATCATGAACAAGAACTTTTTGGTTATAGTTGTATACAAGATGGTGGATAAATACCGTACCAAATATTATTGATCGTGTGCAAAGAATCTTATGTAGGAATCGGGGCCGTAAAGCGGCCCTTGGGGTCCCGGAGGAGACTGGTCAAAGGAACGACACGAGGCAAGATGGAGTGAAGACCAGTGATTTATTGAGGGAAGATCATCAGTATATATTATGTTCAAGGCTGCCATGGTAGAATGGTCATCTGACAGAAAACCACATCACCTATTTACTCAGGTTAATTGGGAATCTCTCTTGGGGAAGTTAATTAGTGCGGGCAAACATTGACTGGGAAAACACCATTGTGTTAGGGCTTAGGATAAGGCAATCATGACTCCTGTTTGCCTCTGGGATAAGACTGAGACTCGGAGATGAGGGATTACTCTAATGGGTGATATATTCGCTCTCTCAGCAGGCTCGCTGGTCAGGTCAAGGAATTGGGTGAATCAAACCCTATCATTTTATCCACCCCCCTTAATTTCGGTGCCCGCAGAGCCCACGGGCCAGGAGCCTTTCTCACAGAAGTGGCCTCTGCCGGGCCGTTCCGTGCCCATTGGGGCACGGTGAAACCACAATCTTTGACCCTTATTTAATCATTTAATATACAAGCTGTCTCATTTTCACAGACTGTAATTACCAAAAACCCACAATAACATAAATTTGTTTTTATGGTGACTCTTTTGTTCCTTTCTTATTCAGAGGTAGAAGCCTTTCCCTGTTGGAGACAAAATAATAAAGTTAATATGACCTTTAAAAAGAAGGTAGATAAAAGCCATCTTGCATATCTAAAAATGTTTGTACTTTATCTTTGGTTTTTAAATAAACTTAAAATTACCTTAATGAATAATTTTACATCTCACATGCTTTCGTTGAAAAGAATATATCTGATAGAAGAGAATGATTAAACCTGCATTAGCCACAATTAGATATTTCAGCTGTGTATAATAAAGCTGGAAGATAAATATATCACAAGCAGGGGAAACTGTGGAAGAAAAACAAGGAAAATAAATCTGCATTATGCATTATCATTATTATTCAAAAGGCCTGGAACCAAATTCAGTCCTGGTATAATTGAAAGCAGCAATCTGAGTGATCTCACTTTAGTTGAGTTTTAGTATGCAGCTACAAGCAGAAAATACAAATCAATATTTCTGTTTAAATTTCAAAGTCACACATGGGGAATTAAGAAATGTGAGAGTGTATGTAGACTTCAAACACAGAGGAGTGAGTGGGATGACTGAACACCCACACTCTGAAATATTAGGACTTGAGGAACTGTCTGCCTAATACACTCAGATCTGGAAACATGTTTGAGCAACTCTGCAAGTCTTGTTCATTGACCTTATTTCTGATTGTATCAACAGCTTGAACTTCGTGGAGCTTTCACCTTATTTGCCACTGTTAACTTAATGGATGGGCAACCGAGGGCTCTAAATATTGGATTGTAGCTCATTTTGTCTTTAACCATTAACCTCAGGAAGGCCATGCTCCTTCATAGTAGTGGACCAGGATACTTAAGAGACTGCATGTCACCCCAAGATCATGTACCCGTCCTACAAGATCAAACCGGAGGGGCTTCCTAGTGGTTGCATCTGCCAGAGAGGCTCATCTCTCTGGCACTAGAAGGAGGGCATTCTCTGTATCTGCTTTGGCCTTGTGGAACCTCTTGCCAACCAAGTTGCGTATGTGTATATTTTTCTATAGAAAACCCTGTTGAAACGCAAGTGAAAAGCTATACACCGGATAGCTTTGGTTTTCTTTACTTGGATTAGAACTTTGAATTATTTTCATATCTACTTACCTGAAATAAAGGACTTTAAGTTTATCTTTACACCTGAATATAAGGACTTTGTGTTACCACCATATTATATCATTATACTTGAGACCTTGAGTCTTACCTACGGACGGATTTCTGCTTGATTTTTGATTCATATTCACCGTCTGGCCATTTTCTGTATTCCCGTGGATTTATCATGGCTGCCGCTAAGGGCTTTTCTTACACGGAAGATGAAAAAGAGTCTATACTCAATGATACTGTATCCTTTAGAACTGACCTAGGAATCACCTCACCAGATTTTGCTACATTGGAACAACTAGAAAGAAAAAAACTACGATATCTACTGCATGCGGGCTTCTTAGCGGACTATTATAAATGTTCACGTATCCCACGGGGCTTGAGGATACAAAAAAGTCCAACTTTATTCGCTGATAATAAAGAGTTTGTAGATAAATGGAGCTCTATTCTAGACCGTTGCTCATATGACCTCATTTTACTGATCATAGAACAATCAAACAAGGAAACTTCTATTCTCACTTCTGAGATTGATACTTTGAAAACGGATTTAGAAGCTCAAAATCCAGACACGTCTACCGACCTACGCTTCACTGAATTGGCCAACAAACTGGAGGATTTTAAAAAATCTCTTATTGAATTTAAAACCAAAAAGTTTGATAGAGACATTACGGACTATAACTCATCTAAAGTCTACCATTGGCAATTTGCACAGAATAAAAGACAGAAACGAGTTACATGGAAAAAGCCGGTCAGTAGTTCAGAATTTGAATCTACAGACAGTGATAATAGGTCTTCTTCTGCGGATTCAAAATCTTCTAAAACTTACGAACTGAGGAATTATAGGGACAGGACGGAGCCATCTACTTCCAAGAATACTTTTTTGGAGCAGCGCACCCGCAGAGGGAGAAAGAGAACGTAATTTTTAATTTGTCTTCGAGAGTATTGTCACCCATTGAGGTACAAGTATTATCTTTGGGATTCAACTACGTTCCTACACCTGTATATAATTCTTTCTCCACCAGGATTGACTTGTTTAAACTGATAAGGTTACTTAAGCTAAAAGTGTTTTTTAAAGATATGGAACCGGGGTCTAGGGACACCTTTAAACCAACCTACACATTTACTCCCCAGGTGGACTGTCCAGCCATTGAGGTTTTTCGGGACTTAGTTCTTAAAGACATCAGCAGGACAGAAAATATGCTTGCTCACTATATGCTAAAGGTAAAGGTTTCCCTTGCTCCAAAGCCAGTTGTATCTAGAGTGCCAAGGTTCACCATCACAGTCATAGATTCCTACATTATATGAGAGAGAGAGGGGAGGGTTCCGTTTCTGTTCTAGAGTTAACTTGGGGGGTGGGGTGGGGTGGGGTGGGGGATGGTGCTTGCTCACTATATGCTAAAGGTAAAGGTTTCCCTTGCTCAAAAGCCAGTAGTATCTAGAGTGCCAAGGTTCACCATCACAGTCATAGATTCCTATATTATATAAGAGAGAGAGAGGGGAGGGTTCAGTTTCTGTTCTAGAGTTAACTTCGGGGGTGGGGGGGCATGGGGGATGGTGCTTGCTCACTATATGCTAAAGGTAAAGGTTTCCCTTGCTCGAAAGCCAGTAGTATCTAGAGTGCCAAGGTTCGCCATCACAGTCATAGATTCCTACATTATATGAGAGAGAGAGGGGAGGGTTCCAATCGTATCCGACTCTAGGGTTCAGTGTTCTTCTCTGTTTCAAAGCCGAAGAGCCAGCGTTGTCTGCGTCTGCAGACATTTCCGTGATCATGTGGCAGGCATGACTAGACACCAGAGCACATGGAACGCTGTTACCTTGCCACCAAAGTGGTCCCTATTCATCTACTTGCAATTTCTTGCTTTCGAACTGCTAGGGTGGCAGGAGCTGGGACAAAGATGGGAGCTCATTCCATCCTGCAGTACTCGGAAATCGAACTGCTGACCTTCTGCCTCCCAGTCAGCATCTTAGTCAATTAAGCCACTGAGTAAACAAGAAATAAAACAAAACAAAAGTCCCCCAAGAAAATGGGGAAAGGGTTCTTTGGCCCACACAGCTTTGTGCCCATTGCATCTACAATACCATCTAGCCATCTTATTTTTGGCCATCCCCTTATTTTGTCCTCCACCTTTCCCAGCATCAAGGCCTTCTCAAGTGAGTCCTCCCTTCTCATTTGATGTCCAAAGTACTTCAGCGTCATTTTTACTATTTGACCTTTAATGAGCAGTCAGGGTTGATTTCTTCTAGGATCGACCTATTTCTAACACCACATTTCAAAGGCATCTATTTTTCTGCGCTCAGCTTTCCTAATGGTCCAGCTCTCACACCCATACATTACCACCGGGAATACCATTGCTTTGACTATGCAATTTTTTGTTTGCAAGGTGATGCCTCTACTTTTAACTATGTTCCCCAGGTTTCTCATAGCTTGTTTCCCAAGCATCAGTCGCCTTTTTATTTCATGGCTGCAATCACCATCTGCAGCGATCTTTGATCCTAAGAAAGTAAAGTCTGCCAGTCGTAGGGTGTAGTGCTCATCTCCATTTACAGCCAAAGAGCCAGTGCTGTCTGTGTTTGCAGACATTTTCATGGCCATGTGGCAGGCATGTCTAGAGCCCAGCAAGTCACATGGCTATATTTGGCCATGCCCACAGATTTGGCCATGCCCACAGAGGGGTATGCCCTTATTTTCAAATCCAAAAGTTGACAGGTATGATGTGATCACAGAAACATCTGTAGATGCAGACAGCTTTGGCTCTTAGGCTGTAAATGGAGATAAGTGCCGCACACTAAAGTCAGATACAACTGGCTTTCAAGCAAGGATGACCTTTACCTAGGTTAAAGCACAGAAATCATACTTACCGTATTTTCCGGCGTATAAGACGACTGGGCGTATAAGACGACCCCTAACTTTTCCAGTTAAAATATAGAGTTTGGAATATACTTGCCGTATAAGACTACCTCTCTTCCAATGCACATCAAATAAAAATTAACCCACGCTCAACCAGAAGATGCGCAGCCCTCCGAGTCGAATGGGCAGGTTCTGGTGGAGAGCCAATCCACGCTCACGTTCTCCTCCTCGAGGTACAGGAAGATGTGTGCAGCTTGCTTCCTCTTGCTTCATACTCCCCGCACAGAGCAGGGACTCGGCCGCGGCACCCCTCACCATATGCGCTGGACATATGAAGCAAGGGGAAACAAGCTGCAGTTAAGTACCTGTCCTATAAGACGACCCCCGACTTTGGCACAGATTTTTCAGGGTTAAAAAGTAGTCTTATATGCCAGAAAATACAGTATATACCACCCCATAGTGCTTAGTGCACTCTCTGGGCAGTTCACAAGTTAATTAGCATTTTGCTCCCATTTAGCTCAGGAGGGTTTTCACACCGCCAGTCCCTCTCTGGCTATGCCCCTGGTTTCACTGTTAATAAACTGCCACTAAATCTGCAGATACACCCTGTGATATGTGGCGCCTCGTTTACAAAAAAGATGGCAAACTTGAACCAGACACTGCCATTTGCTAGGAACATTTTCCACAGCAACTCCCTACCCTCAAAGCCTCTGCTTCATGGGAGATGTTCTTAGGTTCCCAACCCAAAATGCTGATGACAGTATTCTCTGGATTTCCCTGCCTTAATTCTCGTCAGGGGCTGGTGATTGCAGGAGGCAGAAAAACTCAGAACATAATTATATCATGCTCTACATTTCAGCTTACTAAGATTGCTGGGCAGAGAGCAGATTGACTTCAGAGATCTCCTTCAGTAATATATATTTGCTCACTTAGACAGATGCAAGCCCCTGGGATAGCATACTTACAACACAGTTGTAGTAAAACCCTGTGCTAAACATAAACCTCATATTAGTTTTTCCATATAAGAGATGTTTGAGAGTGGTTATATTAAGCTCTACTCAAAGTATATTATGTGGCCTAAGGACATGCTATGTCCTTCCCCCACAGTGAACCTCAAGTACAGCGGCATTTGCTGTTTTCTGAGTGTAAATGAACAGTCTTTCACTATCTTTTACTAAAGTCAATGCTCAGGCATGCTGCCACAGGAGATAACTACTAACTGAAATTGAGACAGAATTAGATTTTTTTTCTTGAGGGAATAGAAAGACATTTTACTTTACAAGAAGGGTCTGATCTCTATCTTGCTACATTGGGTTGTGGTCTGACTTTTCATCTCAAGAGCCTTGGGTTCAGGGAAATGTGAGCAGAATAGCAAAAGTTATGGGTAGGCATTGCTTTTGTCTTGTATCACTTTCACATGTGAGTTGTGAGTAAAACTGGCTAATAATCTTATCAAAAGGATAGACCAAGGTGTTTTGCAACACCCCAACACACAGACACACACAGACACACAGACACAGACACACAGACACACACACACACACACACACACACACACACACACACACACACACACACACACACACACACACACACACAGAGACACACACAGAGACACATTATCTCTCTCCCTCCCTCCCTCCCCCCCCTCTCTCATATTCAGGCACACCCACACCCACAAGTGACTGATCAGGAACCCACTGTCTTGTGCATTGTCTTACACACACACACACACACACACACACACACACACACACACACACACACACACACACACACACACACACACACACACAGCATTGATGTACATTGAAAGTGTCTCATTCCAGGGCTGTAGAAGCTTAAATGGAATGGGTTTGTTCCATCAGCATCAGGACCTTTCTCCAGTCATTCACTCTCAACCAATCACAGTCCAACATGCAAATCAGCTCTCTTCAACATTCTGTTTTCAGGCCTGGCTGTTAAACTGCCGTTTTTTTCTCACACGGCACCATGGAAGTTGTAGTTTCCGTTCTTTCCCCCATTTTGTGGGGCTTAGGCCCCACCCTTGGCCCCTGGGCCCTTGCGGCGATGATCTCAGGGGAAAAAGGTAGATGTGTGGAGCACATTACGGGATAGGTTGGACGGGTGTGGAAACGCATTCTGCACACGCACGGCCCAACCCCTTTCTTATAGGTTAAGATAAATTGATGAAGTGGGTTATATAGGCCATGAAAATGTATGTCCAATTGAGTAGTGGGAAAATGTGGGAGTCAGCATGTAAACTAGGTACATATACTAATGTTCTTGGATTGCAATATATAGTAATGAGTTGATGATCCCTAACAACCATTGGGCTACATTGTATGCATTTACAAAACAGTCCAAGCATGGAAAGCTGGACATGTTCTCTCACATGTCATATGAGCAACTAATAGCTATAAGATCACTACAGATGGTGATTGCAGCCATGAAATAAAAAGACGCTTACTCCTAGGGATGCAAGATATGGCAAACCTAGACAGCATAATAAAAAGTAGAGACATCAGCCTACCAACAAAGGTCCACATAGTTAAAGCAATAGTCTTCTCAGTAGTAATGTATGGCTATGAGAGTTGGACTCTAAGGAAGGCTGAACACAGAATAATAGATGCCTTCAAACTATGGTGCTAGAGACTTTTGACAGTCCCCTGAACTTCAAGGGGCTCAAACCAGTTAATCCTAAAGAAAATCAACCCTGACTGCTCCCTGGAAGGAGAAATACTGAAGCTGAAGTGAAAATACTTTGGCCTCCAAATGAGAAGAGAGGACTCACTGGTGAAGGCCCTGATGCTAGGAAAGACCGAAGGTAAAATGAGCGATGTTCTGAAATCCACAGTTGACAAGGACCCTGGACTTGGCCTGTTGCACTTTATGGACAATGGCCATTTACTAAAGTTGCATAGAAATATATTGGTCTCATTATGTTTGTAACTTCTGGTTAAAATGTCTGAGCCATAGGAGGCTTACATCCAGTGATGGGCATAAAAAAAAATTCTACCACACTGTGGGTATGGTGACTGGGTGAGTGTGGCCTGTTGGCCATGTGACTGCTCTTTGCTATAGAGCTATGAAAATAGAAGCCTCTTCTATTTTCATCACTCTATAGCGAACCTCTGAAGTCATTTCCCCCTTCATCCAAGGCTTTTCCAGGGTTCTGTTTCACCCTGAAGTGCCTCCCCTACCACTCCAGAGTGGCTGGGGATGTGCTTTGGGGTGAAATTGTTGTTGTTCAGTCGCACAGTCGGTTCCGACCCTTTGCGACCCTATGGACCATTGTTCTCCAGGCACCTCTGTCCTCCACCATCCCCCTCAGCACTCCCAGTTCTGTGCCCGTTGTGTCTACAATACCATCTAGCCATCTCATCTTTGGCCTCCCCCTTCTTCTTTTGCCCTCCACCTTTCCCAACATCAGGGCCTTCTCAAGTGAATCCTCCCTTCTCATTTGATGTCCAAAATACTTTAGCTTCGTCTTTACTATTAGCCCTTCCAATGAGCAGTCAGTGTTGATTTCTTCTAAGATTGACCTATTTGTTCTCCTCGCTGTCCAGGGTACTCTCAAAACTCTCCTCCAACACCACATTTCAAAGGCATCTATTCTTCTGCGTTCAGCTTTCCTAATTGTCCAGCTCTCACATCCGTACATTACCACTGGGAATACCATTGCTTTGACTATTCTAATTTTTGTTTGCAATGTGATGTCTCTGCTTTTCACTATGTTCCCCAGGTTTCTCATGGCTTGTCTCCCAAGAATCAGTCGCCTTTTTATTTCATGGCTGCAATCCCCATCTGCCGTGATCTTTGATCCCAGGAAAGTAAAATCTGTCACTGCTTCTACTTCTTCCCCATCTATTTTCCAGGAACTGATTGGGCCTGTTGCCATTACCTTGGTTTTCTTGATATTGAGTCTCAAACCAGCTTTTGCACTCTCCTCCTTCAGCCCAATCAAGAGGTTCTTTAGGTCTTCCTCACTTTCTGCCATTAGGGTGGTATCGTCTGCATATCTCAGATTGTTTATGTTTCTCCCAGCAATTTTAATCCCATATTGTGATTCCTCCATCCCTGCATTTCGCATTATGTGCTCTGTGTATAGATTGAATAAGCAGGGTGATAAAATGCAGCCTTGTCTTACTCCTTTTCCTATTCCAAACCACTCTGTCATTCCATGTTCTGTCCTAACTGTTGCTTCTTGGTTCATGTACAGATTTCTCAGGAGGCATATGATGTGCTCTGGTATTCCCATCTCTTTAATTACTTGCCACATCTTGTTGTGGTCCACACAGTCAAATGCCTTAGTGTAATCAATGAAACAAAAGTAAACTTGTTTCTGGTATTCCTTTGTTTTCTCCATGATCCAACGTATGTTGGCAATGTGGTCTCTAGTCCCCCTGCCTCTTCTGAAACCGGCCTGCACCTCTGGTAGTTCTCTCTCCACATGCTGCTGAAGTCTGTCCTGTATTATCTTGAGCATCACCTTGCTGGCGTGTGGGATGAGTGCAATTGTTCGGTAATTTGAGCATTCTTTGGCGTTGCCCTTTTTTGGGATTGGGACGTATACTGATCTTTTCCAATCCTGTGGCCACTGTTTTGTTTTCCAGATTTGCTGGCATATTGAGTGTAGTAATTTGACGCCATCATCTTTTAGCGCTTTGAAAAATTCGACTGGGATACCATCATATCCACTAGCTTTGTTGTTTGCAGTGCTCTTTAGGGCCTTTATAACTTCGCTCTCCAGGATGTCTGGCTCGAGTTCAGTTTTTTCATCATTGTGGTTATCAGGAGTGTTGAGGTCCTTTTTGTAGAGTTCCTCTGTGTACTCTTTCCATCTTTTCTTAATCTCTTCTGCATCAGCTAGCTCTTTTCCGTCTTTGTCCCTTATCATGGTCATTTTTGCTTTAAATGTTCCCTTTATTTCCCCGATTTTTCTGAAGAGATCTCTAGTCCTGCCTCTTTTGTTGTTTTCCTCCATTTCTTTGCACTGTTCTTTTAGGTAGTTTTCCTTATCTCTCCTTGCTTTTCTTTGAAATTCTGTGTTCAGAAGGTTGTATTTTTTCCTTTCTCTTTTGACTTTTGCCTTCCTTCTTTCCTCTGCTATTTTAAGAGCCTCATCAGACAACCATTTTGCTTTCTTACGCTTCTTTTCTTTTGGTATGGTTTTCTTTGCCGCTTCCTGCATGATGTCCTTTATCTCTGTCCATAATTCTTCTGGCACTCTGTCTATTGCGTCCAGGCCATTATATCTGTTCATCACCTCCACCGTGTATTCTTTAGGGATGCTGTCTAGGTGAAATAGAGCCCAGGAAAAGCCTTGGACAAAGGGGGAAATGGAGCCAGCTCCCTCTGAAGCCTCTTCTAGGAGGAGGAGGAGATGGGTGGGGCAGGGAGGTGGGTGGGGCCAGCCATTTTTACTACCGGTACGTGCGTACTGGTCCGATCTGGCTCATGCCCATCACTGCTTACATCTCCTCCTATTAGTAAGAAATGGGTGTCAAATGTGTCGGAGGCATGTGATGGATCCAGAGCAAGCAGGCTTTTTATTCTAAAAAAAGGATCGTGACCTTCCTGCCCCTTGGCCCATGGTCATTGGTGTGTACTTGTCCATGAGGACAGCCAGAATGCAGATGAAATGGTTTGAAATCTAGGAATTACTTAGACCAAATAAAAACTCTTAATTTTTAAGATGCTACTCCACTGTTTGGTGTTTTTATAAGAATGGACTAACACAGTTATTTCTTAGAAACAATCTTTCTGTAACATGCTTCATCTTACTTCTTCTCAAGAAAAAGGAAATATATCCAATAAATAAAAATACATTTTATTGATGTTTTGAGTATGTGGCTCATAAAATAAGGAGTCTGGACAGCAGTAATTGTTGAATGAAATAGATATTTTATTAATGCTTTATTGATCTGATACATTTTATTTCTTGATGGTTGGCCATATTTCTTCATTGACAGCTACTGGATTTTGTCATCTATGTACATACAGTATACCCTGAGGTATTCAGCTAAGGTTTTTGTGTGTTTGGCTTGTTAGCTTGTTTACATTTTCCTGCCATTAACTTTACATCTTAACATGTGTGCTTAATAATTTATTTATATTTATTTAAAAATCAAATTTATATAGTCACTCACCATATTGTGGCGACTCAGGGTGGCTTACGAATTAATACAAGATAACAAAAAACAGCAGGAGGGGGGGAAAGCTGATGGGAGTTTGGGAGTTCGGATAGGCAGTGACATATTCCCCAGCTAGGTGGAAAGAGTCCGGGGAGGCGGAGGCATCATCGGCTACGCACACAGATGGGGTGGCGTTGTCGGCCACCCACACAGCTGGGGCAGTGTCTTTGGCCTTTGACTCCACCAGGCAGCCCTTTTATCCCTCGACCAGGTGGAAAGAGTCCGGGGGGGGGGCGAAGGTGTACTCGGCTGCCTGCACAGCCAGGGTGACATTGTCGGCCACCCTCACGGCCAGGGCAGTGTCTTCATCCATTGGCTCTGCCGGGCAGCCCTTTTATCCCCCGGCCAGGTGGAAAGAGTCAGGAGGGGGCAGAGACGTGCTCGGATGGCTGCACAGCCAGGGCAGCGTTGTCGGCCACCCACACAGCCGGGACAGTGTCTTTGGCCATTGGTTCCACCAGCCCTTTTATCCCCCGGCCAGGTGGAAAGAGTCGGGTGGGTTGGAGGCGTCCTCGGCCAGCCACATATCCGGGGCAGCATTGTCGGCCACCCACATGGCCAGGGCAGTGTATTTGGCTGCTGGCTCCGCCAGGTGGCCCTTTTATCCCATGGCCAGGTGTAAATAGTCCTGGGGCGGTGGTGAAAAAATGCTACATATTAATATCACTTTCTCTTATTTTGAGACCTAAGTATGTCTTGTGCATACTAGGAATGTGCACAGGAAAATATTTGCATTTCTTTTCATTATGGGTTCTTTTGGCAAGTGACTCTTTCCTAATTCTATTTTTTAGGCATCGGTCCTTTTGCTTAACGGAAAAGGGAAAGACTCTCTCGGATATATTGAGTCAATATTTGCTTGCTTGCTTTTCTTGCTCCATAGTAATCCCTACAGAGCCCTGGAAACCTACTCCAAAAAGCAGAAAGGGAAAGTGCAGACAATTAGTCTGCTCAAAAGCTAGTAATAATATATGGGGGGGGACACAATAATTGGGCCTGTACATGTACAAGTTTGTGTTATCATGTTCATACTTCCCAGTGGCACAATGACACAGTCACAAAGTACAGCATTCAGTTCATTTACTCCTGCAGAACCAAACAAAACAGCCCCCCCCCCACCAAAATGTATATCTCTAATAGAATAAATACATGTAAATTAACTAAATAACAATTTTGAAAAAAGAGTCAAACATCAGGGAAAGCACCACACATACAAACCGCAAAATTAAACACATGGGTGTGTGTGTGCATGCGCAAGCACACGCACACACACACACACACACACACACACACACACACACACACACACACACACACACACACACACACACACACACACACACACACACACACACCAATAAAAGCCAGCAAGCAAATGAAGGGAAAAAAAAGCAGTCAAAGCACATACATGCACACCCCAAAAAACCTACTAGAATATGGGGAGATTTGTTTTCTCCCTACCAATTGGTGCCGTATCCTCTCTATTTTGAATTCAGCAACGGGCAGGTCAGGCAGCAGCCAAAGTAATCCAAAAATAAAGAAAAAATAAATATGCAATATTTTTAAAAGTGAGCCATGGCAAGAGACATAAAATCTATATGAACACTAGTAAAGTGCTGGGCATTATCTTGTAATATGTGTTTTCAAGGAGATAAAAGTTTGGAGACATGAAGACTTCCATGTATGCCCACATCGGCCGTGTATGCCCACGTCTGCCATTGGAGGACATACATGAATAAATAGGCAGCTTTGAAGCAGGAGCCAAAATGGCTCCTGTTCCATGCGGCTTTTAAATGCATTATTGCATTATATTTTGTGTAATGGAATGAGGCATTATATTTTGTATAATGGAATGAGACAGCAAAAATATATATGTATATGTTTGGAACATTTTGCTCATCCCCTCCTAAAGCACCAGTTTGCATTTTATACATATTTTAGTTATTTGCATGGCTTTCTTTTAAACACTATTGAGGTGATATTGATGTGGAAAATTTATGGCACATGAGATGACTTTACAGTTCCAGTACTTTGGAAAACCACAGCAATGAGACTGTACATTATAAAAGCATTGGTGCTGTGTGATAATGACACATGCTGTGTGATATTGACACAGTCTGCATGTCATACACAAAGGGAATGTTTCCTTAGCTAGTTAATTCTCTACCTTATTCCTGACGTTTTCTCATCTAATTCTTTTAGCCTCATTTATTGCATTAATGAGGGTACAAAATGAGAGTGATCACTATCATTTTTCAAAAAAAAAAAACCACAGTCATGCGTATACTGTGTTTATTATAGTCATTGTGCTAAATTGTGTTATGATTTCAAGTTCAGTTATTGAGACAGACAAACAATTCAGATAACAAATAATTGTCATTGGGGACAAATAATTGTCATAGCAAACATTTAAGCATGTTTATTAGAATGGTAAAATGGGGTAATTGTGGAAATGCCTACTCAATATGAACATTTGCTGTTTACAGCAGAACAAAGTGAAGGATGGGTCTAAAGCTGGGCTAAAAATTGCTCAGCAAATATTTTTTCTTTATTTTAGTATTTTATCTTTTGAATGCAGCAAGGTTTATTAGGCAAACACTAAGGAAGATATCTTTCTTTGGCATGAAAAGCTATGAATAGATCAAAGGCTTGCATTGTAGCTCATGGAATGGTTTAATAAAATATCTAATGTGCCCTACCTATTATCCAGACAAGTCCCTAACTTAGCTGACAAGGTTCGAACGTAGACAACTTAGAAATGTAAATCTTTACATGGTAATATTTCCCTATAGCAAATAACACAATCTCTTCAAAGCTTAGTTAATTAGAAATAATATATTTTTCTTCTTTCATGTGATCAGAACATAGAGCACTAAAAATAGTCAGATAGGTTAAAATAGAAAGAAGGGCAGAACAAGAGTTTCCTCCACAGTTTATTTTGTACATCTGTTTGATGTAAATGTTCAAAAATTTAAATAGTTCCAAGAACAAACAGTAGGGATGGCAATACAGTTGATAATTACCAGATTCATTATAATGAGTCTAGCAAATTTGTAATACTTGCCTGAGAATCATGCCTGCTTCCGATCTTTGTTGAAAATCCTAACAATTCATTTTTGCCAATGTGCTATATTAAGCAGAACAAGGTACTGTATCTAAAAGAATTGTTTAGGTTCTGCAGGTAATTCATGTGAAAATAAAGCTCAAAATATTATATAAGCCTACTAGTAAGTAAAACCTTGCCTAAAGAGCACCTCGCTTAGAGACTAACTCGTTTAAAGAGCAGGATTTTCTCTGAATGGTTGCCTCGGTTAAGAACTAAAACCAACCAAAAACACACTTAAAAACTAAATTGGGGTTCACAATCCCCCCGCCAGAAGTCACAATTGGTCACTTACAATGGTGTTTCGTTTAAAGAGCAAACTCGCTTAAAGAGCAATCCCAATGAATGCATTATGCTCTTTAAGCGAGGTACCACTGTATTTCATCTGCTTAGCTGGACTGTTTTACTTAGCTACTGATAGCCTAATCTTTCCTTCAATCATAGACACACATACACACATATTAAAGATATATTAAAAACTAGTATATACTTTATAACTCTGCCATTCCCGGTCCCAAGCCCAGATGAGAAAGGAGGAAGTTGGGTGTCGGGTTAGCATCCCAGCCCCATAAAACCTTATTTCTAAAAATACAATGAGTAACCTCATTCCCCAATATACTGTAGTGGTGGAAACAGGAGCAACACAGCAGGGGAAAGAACTACTACTACTACTACATACCATATACTTTATAGCTCATTGTTCCCCTATCTGCTGTTCAGATGAGTACCCTGCACAATATCAGAACATATGCCATTAATTTATTATTCTTACATTAAGTGCAGGCACACACACAGATTTGAAGAACCTTGAATAACTTTTTGTAAAAAGATAAAACCTTTTTATCGTCATGAAGTTTATCGGATGGTTATCATTTACAAAAGAGTAATCATTTTCTTTCCCAGGTTTATTGCCTTCAAAAGCATTTAACATTTCTCCCAAAAGGTCAAACATTAAGCCTAATCACTTACCTAGCCATCTCTCAATACCTAAAATCCAAAAATGTTGCTCATATCAGCTGGGTTTTTGAGAAGGAATACCAGGACATAAATCTCATATGTATGGGGGAAATGTAAATCAATACTGATTGATGCTTGAATAGTTCTAGTGCTTTAAAAATAATGGCTATAAAGATTGCATTTCTCCTCTCCAGGCCAATATCTTTACAGTGTTTCTCATCATCTTGGGCTAATGTGGCAGCAAATCTCAAAGCAAAAATTTAAACAAGCGAGGAAAATGTAACAAAGGAAAGAGAATAAAATGGATAAAGCAGTTAAACAGTAATGGGCTCTGTATAGAATGTGAACATACTGATCAATAGTTTTAATTATAAAGCACTAGCTCTGCTTTTAGTTGGAAGGAGACGCGCAAACTGGCACAAAGCTAGTTTGTCCAGGCTGATCAAAGGGATATATTTTGTTTTAGGTAGTAGCTTCTTCCCACACTTCATGGAGATATTTGTATATAAACAAAATCTTTTCATTTGTGTGTTTGTTGAGTCCGGAACAAGAAGTACTCTAACCAGCAGGATCGGGTTAAACTCAGTGATTCTTTATTCATCTCATACTTCGGATTGGAGTCTATGTACAGGGGTGGCCTCTATATATACAGTGATTTGATCGTTACAGAACTAGGCGGGCTACCAGAGGACAAACAAAGTTCAACGTTTACCGCGCTGACATTTATTTGAATTTCGCGCCTTTTACAATGGTGCAGTTCTGTGCTTTATTTTCAGCACAGTTTTCTTTTTGAAAAGGAATTAAACTTTGGACACAATATTTGACATTTTGACCCTGTCTAGTATTTGAAAGTGAAAATATTTCTGCTTTGAAGAGGACAGCTCTCTATTAGATGACAAACTATGTCTCCATTTGAAGGCACCTTTTTTATTTGAAAGATTGCCCTGTTCAAACATAAAAATACAGTAGGGAGAGATGGGGCCTCAAAATTGACTGCTCTCTAGCTTGTCCCACTTCTCTGACAACACTAGGACCCACCTTGTGATCTCATGGCAAAGCCATGAAATTTCAGGTAAGCAATATGATGACTTTGCAATCTTAATTCTGCATATTTATTCATTTATTATAACTTTTACAGATCTTTTCAATGGCTTTCTGGATTTTATATTTCATTGCTTTAGGTGTCTTATTAGTAAAAGTAAAGGTTGAGGTCTCCCTTGCTCATGAACTAGCCATGTCCAACTCTAGGGGGCAGTGCTCACCTCCACTTACAGCTGTCAGCATCTGGCAGACATTTCTGTGATCATGTGGCAGATGACAGGCACTCCCTCCCTCGTGCAGCACTCGGGTCTTGAACTAATGACCTTCTGGTTGACAAGCTCATTGTCTTAACCACTAAGCCACGATAGCCCATTGGTGCCTTATTAGGTAAAGGTAAAGGTCATCCTTGCTCGAATGTCAATTGTATTTGACTCTAGGGTTCAGTGCTTATCTCCTTTTATAGCCAAAGAGCCAGCGCTATCTGCATCTGCAGTCATTTCCATTGACATGTGGTAGGCATGACTAGATACCAGAGCATGTGGAATGTTGTTTACCTTCCCACCAAAGTGGTACCTACTTATCTACTTGCAATGTCTTGTTTTCAAACTGCTAGGTTGACAGGAGCTGAGATAGAGATGGGAGCTCACCCCATTGTACAGCACTTGGTTCTTGAACTTCTGACCGGCTGACCTTCCAGTCATCAGGTCCAGTATCTAAACTACTAAGCCATTGCAGTCCTCTTGGTGCTTTTTTACAGAGTGGCAATTCATACATTTAATAATTAAGATAATTTTAAAACTTAAAAAATGATCCTCGCCATTTCCTTTTTAATCCCTGTCCATTGACTCCTGTCCCTTGGTTCTAGTGTCAGTCTTGCATTTGCTTCATAAGGATATAAATATGCACATATTGCATATGCAAAAGTGGTCAGCTTTGCATAATTAAATATTATCAACATCCATTATTAAGCTGTACTCCAATCCTATTATTATTGTGCATTTGAATGTTGGAATAATGCATTATGCTAAAAGAGAGCCCATTCATTTACTGTATTTATTTGCCATAATAATTACATAATAGTAACTTGAGACACTGGGCAGCATGTTGAACAACTATATATACTTCACAGCAGAATACACTAGTGCCACGTGGTATATAAATCAGCACATGCTAAACATGTTGATATAGCTCTCAATGAATCATGCAAGATTCTTAATGTTTGCCTGAAACTGAGCTACAAGGAAAACATCTATTATTTGGCTGGCATTGTCTTCCTAGAATTATGTTGAGAGGTGGTAGCACCAAACCCCACCCAGTTCATGGACACAACCACCCTAGATGGCAGCTAAAATTGAATGAAAAGTTGTCTGTATGTCTCAAGCTCTAAATATTGATTTAAATTTTAAAGCAAAGCAATCACACTTTTAAAGTGCCCCATAGTGTTTAGTACACTCTCTGGACAGTTCACAAGTTAATTAGCATTTTGCCTCCAACATGCTGGGTACTCATTTTACCATCCTCAGAAGGATAGAAGGATGAGTCAATCTTGAGCCCTGGTCAGGATTAAACTCACAACCTTTTGGTTGCAGTACAACAGTTTAACCACTACACAACCAGGGCTCCTGACTCAGAAGAGGCTAGGCCAGTGATGGGCAGTCTTGGCCCTCCAGCTGTTCTTGAACTTCAATTCCCAGAAACCCTGACCAGCTGGTGTGTTGACTTGGGCTTCTGGGAATTGAAGTCCAAGAACAGCTGGAGGGCCAAGACTGCTCATCACTGTAGGCTAAACCTATGGAAAGTATTAACAAACACATTGCCGAATGGATGACTGATGGACAGTGTCTCCTACCAGGACAAGATTCTGGTTGGACCATCTAGAAATCACTTAATAGACTTCACAGTGAGGTAAAAAGATAAATGAATAATCAAATAAAATGGGGCCACTGGGATACAAGACAATTTTTCTGTGAATGTGTTGAAATTTGATCAATGCAGCAATTTTTGCCTCACCACATGTATAAAAGAAGATGTAATAAATGGCCAAGATAACACCATTAAAGTAACACACTACTGGATAGAAACAATTTAATTGAATTGTGCTATGCTCTGATACAAACACACAATGAAAAAACAATTGTGTAACTGGTTTTGGAACAGGTCCAAAGGTTCATATGCAGGTCTTGAATGTGTGTGTTCCTCTTTCAAGGATTACCTTCTAAACACACTGAGCTCTTCTCACACAAGGTCAGGCAAAAAAACCTGCACAATGAATTATTTATTATTATTTATTGCATTTCTATACTTCCCATTTGGGTGGTATCCCACTCTGGGTGGTGTACAAATAGATAACAAATAACAACAGAACACACAGCAAATCGAAACAAACAACTGACAAATAGATCACAAACTAAATAAACTAAACTAAACTAATTGGCGTCTGAGGCCATAGGGACTCAACCTGACTGACTAATTTATCACTAAAAGGACAACCAAAAGGAGGTTCATTTTGTCAGACAGTTTCACGTCTGTCCTAGACACAGAAGAAGTTGAAGATATTTTTGTATAAGATCAAATTTTCATTGAGCACGAGAATGATAGCAAAAATGATAGATTCAGTAGCAAAAGGAAACAGATATTTTGTTTCTGGGGTTATGTCTACTGTGTGACTTCAGCCTGATGGAAGAAGAAAGGAGAAGATATTTTTCCCCAGATCAGGGATTTTCACATGATATAGGCCATTTAGGATTGCCTATATACTGTCCTCAAATAAAGCAATTTAGAAATCATAAATCCAGGTGACAGTCAGAGCAAACATTGAGTATCAATGCTTTATTTTTGTATTTATCTCTCAGCTGCTTGTGTGTTCTTGCTCTTTGAACAGTTGCCAAAAGTTTCTCTATTTATCTGCACATTTCTGTGACATTTTTAAAAAATCTAGCTATTTATGAAGCTGCCAGGCTAAACACAGACTGGCCGTGCCCTTTTAGCTACATAAATATCTATACTCACCTCTGGACTTCAGAAACAGAGATAAATGAGAAATGCAAAGGTGGGACTCTACTATTAAGCAAAGTGAGGTTATTGTTTCAGGTGGCAGATATAGGAGGGGGGGGGGGTCACAGGCAACAGTACAGTTGTCTCTTGTAAGCAGTGATGGGCACCAAAAAAATTTACTACCACACTGTGGGCGTGGCCTAACTGGTGGGTGTGGTCTAACTGGTGGGCATGGCCTAACTGGTGGGTGTGGCCTAATCGGTGGGCATGTGACTGGGTGGCCAATCTAGTCATGCTTGCCACATAGCCCATAAGAACATCTGCAAACACAGACAGCACTGGCTCTTTGGCTGTAAATGGAGATGAGCACTGCACCTAGAGTCAGATACAACTGGCTTTTGAGCAAGGGCAACCTTTACATTTACCTATTGTTAGATCCAAAGCTGCCAGTCATATCCGACTCTAGGGTTTCGTGCTCATCTGTTTATAGCCAAAGAGTCAGCACTGTCTGTTTATAGATGTTTCTGTGGACATGTGGCAGGCATGACTAGACACCACAATGTTGTTACCTTTCCTACCGAAGTCGTCCCTATTTATCAACTTGTGGTTGCCATGAGCTGGGACAGGGACGAGAGCTCAAACGGTCATGTCGGCCTTCCAGCTAACAAGGCAAGCTCTTAACCACTGAGCTCAAGTGGCTAAGGCTCTGACTGGAAGTTGGCAGGTGGTCAGCAGTTTAATTCCCAAGTACTGCAAGACAGGATGAGCTCCTGTCATTGTCCTAGTTCCTGCCAACCTAGCAGTTCGAAAGCAAGAAATTGCAAGTGGATAAATAGGGACCACTTTGGTGGGAAGGTAAACAGCGTTCTGTGCACTACGGTGTCTAGCCATGCCTGCCACATGACCATGGAAATGTCTGCAGAAGCAGACAGCACTGGCTCTTCAGCTTTGAAACAGAGATGAGCAACCTGAACCCTAGCGTGGGATACAACTGACTTTCGAGCAAGGTAAAGGTATCCTTTGCTTGAAAGCTAGTCATATCCAACTCTAGGGTTCAGTGGTCATCTCTGTTTTACCGTGGAGCTTCCTGGGCCAGCTGCAGTCTACCTCGAAGCAGCAGCGAGTCTTTAAGGTGCCACAACATTTTTTTGTTTACTCTCTAATATGCTTGCACATAATAAAATGGCTACCAATTCTAAAGTTTTATTCTCTGCAAGCAGATCAGGATGTAAACAAAACAAAAACACAAAAATGTTGTGGCACCTTAAAGACTCACTGCCACACACACCCCGGGAAAACCCTTTAGCCTCTGCTCCCCTCTACACACACACACACACACACACACACACACACACACACACACACACACACACACACACACACACGGGGGGGAGTAAACAAAACAAAAAGACACACTTACCCATAAGGCGCCACGTTGGGCTGCTCCTTCCTCTTCCTCCTTGCCCCCTCCCCTGGGCCCACGGGGGGAGGAAGGGTTGCTCATGTGATGGCTTTCCCTCTTCCTCCTCTAGTCCTCCAGCGAGTCCAGCACTTGCTGCTGCTTCCCGCCCACCTCCTCCCAGGAGAGCGACGACGGCTCTTCCTTCTCCTCCTACAGAGCTGTTGCTGCTAGCTGCTGCCTCCTTAATAGGTGTAGGTGCCGCTTGGGTGGTGGTGGAGGTGGCAGCATGTGCATGCCTGGGGGAAGGGGAGGGGGAGCTGATGTCACGCCACCCAGAGCATTTCGCCCGCCCCCGCTCCTTGCCTCCTTCTAGCAGCAGCACAACATTCGTGATGCCTGGAGCTAGTCCTGCAGAAAGAGAATTTTCTGCAGGATGTCTGTCTGACTCTGGGCATTGCGAGAGTTGCCCTGCTTGCACCATGCTGCCTGGACACCCTGCTACCGCCAGGGGAAGGGAAGAGCTAGTCCAGGCACCTCTGGTTCAGGCAGCGTGGTGCAAGCTCTTCTTGTCAGCTCCATCTCCCCTTCCCCCAGGCATGCACATGACACCACCTCCATCACCACCCGAGCGGCACCCGCAGCCTATTAAGGAGGCAGTAGCAGCCACTCTGGAGGACAAGGAGGAAGAGGCTAAGCTGATGCCGTCACCTGCTCTCCCAGGAAGAGGTGGGCGGGGTGGGGAGGGGAGGGTGTGTGGCCAGCCAGGTCTACTACCAGTCCGCTCAGACCGGGGAGGACCGGCTGATGCCCAGCCCTGCTTGTAAGGCTCTGCCCCACACACCATTTTGCTTCCTATTCACACATGGGGTGCCATCTTGTTTTTTACCTCAGATATCAGAATGTCATGTGCTGGTTCTGGAAAATACAGTACAAGAAATGCTTGCCAAGTATTATGCTTGCCTAAACTGCTGCATTCTGTAGCTTTTTATTACTTGCTCCCACCGTGGACTGAAAATTCATGACATGAAATGCAGGGACCCAAACATTTAATATACAATTATCTAGTAATGTTGACAAGGTGCAATCACACTGTGTGACCAGTTATAAAAGCAGTTTATGAGTGTCCTGAGAAAGAATGGGCAAGGAACAATTTGACAATGGTAGGTCAAAAGACAGCGAATGCTGTTGGGATTTACCCAGCCTGTACTTCACATTAATTTTCACTGTGGAAGGTTGCTGAGAGATATCTTGCCTTCTAGTTACTGCCAACTATGTGAGCCCCAGCAGTTTCAGAGGGCAAAGTGATGACTGCCAAGTAACTACAGCACGGCAAATTAGAGACTAATGACGAGAGAGAAGTTGACTTTGTTAGTGGGGTTGGGAGAGCTGTTTTTTGTGTTGTCTGGCAAGTCACCTCTCTGTCATAGAGAAGGGAACCTTTGATTGTAATTGGGGTAAATAAATTAAGGAGAGTTGGAAAGTAAATTGCAAAATAAAGAAAGGAATGTTGTGAGCAGTGGCAGTAACTACAGCAGTGAAAATGTCTGTCATGACCTCTCAGCAAGCAGCAAGCAAAGAGAGGGCTGGCCAACACTGAACAGAACAACAAAAAGGCAATTCAAAGCTATTTGAAACATTAAACTATGGTTGAGAAAGTAAAGATGAGCTTTCAAACCAGACAAATTTTTTCTCGATGCTATAATTTGTCATGGTTTTTAGTTATGTTTATTATGTCATTTTAATTCTGTCCCAACTCTTCTGAACATGAAAGGAGCCTCATTTGGGCGTTCCCTGAATAGAATTTCTTTTGCAGAAATCCTTTCAACCCAGAATAGTTTCTGACATGAAATTAGTATAATTGATTGTGAGCCACCTCAAATCTCTTATGTGGAGAAATATGGCATTAAAATAAAATAAAAATAAAATAGAAGAGAACAGCAAAATAAGAACATCTACTTAAAAAAAAAAGAATATCTAAACTCCCCTTGTTATATGGTGAATTACCATATATTCAGATATATTTACTACCAGCAAAAAAAAAAAAAGACTGGATCTTTGTCATGAGGAGTATAGGGCGAAAAATAAATAGACCTTCTTTTCAGCATCTTGCTACTGTTGTTCACATCTGAAAGAAGAGATTTAGAGTTCCGTGCACTCTGGTGTCTAGTCATGCCTGCCACATGTCCACAGAAACATCTGCAGATGCAGACAGCGCTTGCTCTTTGGCTCTAAACAGAGATGAACACTGAACCCTAAAGTCACATACAACTGGCTTTTGAGCAATGATGACCTTTACCTTTACCTAATGCAGCATGAATATTCTTCAGTTCCTTTGGTTTGACCCGGTGTTAGAAAGATTAGCTGACAAGGTTGCTACTCAGGGTATGCCCGACTGTACAGTATTCACAATCTTTGTGGAGGCTCTTTCTGTGTAACCCAGCATGGCCATGCAATAACTTCCTAATATGGAACTGGTAAAATAATTACTTTTTGCTTTACAGCCCAGGTATTATAGTATGTGGGGTTTGTTTTGTTCAAAGTTTACACATGAGACACCTCTCATCCAAACTGGTCTTGTGGTTAGTCAGAACCTTTCATATGGATGGCTGAGGATCAATGCTTCAATAGAAAATCCATTACCAAATAGAATATGCTTTATACCCTCTGCTTGGCTATCTATAACTGGAGTTGGGAAACCAGCTGGCTAAGGGATTTTGGGAATTGTAATAAAAAAGATAACATCACTAAACTCCATCTGAGGGATTCTGATGATACCTGTAGGGAAAACAGATTGAATATGTTCAAAGTTAAATCTTTGTTTAAAAGACACTGGTTAGGTAAGAAGAGTGCACATCGCACTCTGCCAGGAATTATTCTCCCCAGTTATGCTAGCAAACTGATTTTTCAGTGCTTAGCATAACATACATGCTTAAAGCCCTGAAGGAATGTAAGAAATGTGTAGCCTAATTAAACATCAGCATAATAAATGGATTGGTCCCCTAGTATTTATGGTAGAGTGCATGTTTCTAGGTAAGATCCTATTTTATTAGATTGATGAAGTCCAGGCTGATGTTTGTAGTTACAAGAACCAAACAACCGATTTTGACATGAATGGGTAAAATGAGTCATTTTGTTCCATGCTTCCAAGTAACAAGGCACCTCTTTGCACTAACTTGGGAATTATTACAAACAATCAGTGTAGAATAGGGTTAGTAGTTTAATTAACTCTTAGTAAGCCTCCAAATTTAGCTAAGTCATGTTGAAGATGAAGGTAACAAATTATAGGTGAGTACAATATAGCTTTACGGTGGGGGGGGCAAATCCAATTTTTAATTTTGATACTCTCTACCCTCATCCTTGAGGACACAATAGCTTAGTGTTTAAGATGCTGAGATTGACAGCCAGAGGGTTGGCAGGTCAGCAGTTTGAGACCTGAGTGCTGTGTGACAGAGCGAGCTCCTATAATCTGTCGCAGTTCTTGCGAACCTAGTATTTGAAAGCAAGAAATTGCAGAAAGATAAATAGGTACCGCTTCGGGGGGGAGGGGGAGGGGGAGGGGGAGGTAACAGCATTCCGTGTGCTCTGGCATCTAGTCATGTCAGCCATATGACCATGGAAACATCTGCAAGTGCAGACAGTATTGGTCTTTCTAGAGTTAGACGCAACTGGCTTTCAGACATGCGAGAACTTTACCTTTACCCTCAGCCTTGTTTTGATCTTTAAAGAGAACACTGAAGTCCTTTGTTGCTTTTCCTCCCTTCCCCCAATTTCTTCTTTTACCCCTATTTATGGATTCCTACATAGATTCCAGCAATAATTCCAAGGACTAATTGGTTCCCCAAGACAGATGAAGACCTCTCTATCCACTACACCTAGGTCTACTCAGGACTGCAGTCTAAATATGGTAATTGTTCATGATGACCATATCTATGTATTTACAAAAAAGACCTAAACACCCCGGATAATAACAATGAGGGGGAAATTGAACTTGAACCAGACATCCTAGAGAGTGAAGTCAGAAAGGCCCTAAAAAGCACGGCAAATAACAAAGCCAGTGGGGATGATGGTATCGGGGAACGAGGGGCCGATGCTTAGTATCTGTCCCGCATTCTGGCCCCCCGGTTTCACCTCTAGGTCCTGAGCAGCTGATCCAGGGTGACCCCACCCTTAGGCTGCTGCTGATGAATGCCAGGTTGGTCTGTAGTAAGGTGCCCCTAATACAATATTCTATTCTGGGGGAGAATGGCCGACCTGGCATGCATCACTGAGACCTGGCTGAGACCAGAGGATGGGGTGCATCTATCAGAGATGTGTCCGGACGGGTTCGGTGTTTGGCACCAGCCTAGGGATGAGGGCAAGGGCGGTGGTGTTGCCATTATAGCCAGGGAATCACTGGGAGTCACCAGGACCACTGCTCCACAAATTCTGGGTTGTGAGGCCCTGCTCCTGAGGCTGGGCCCAAAGGGTCAGTTGGGGATACTACTCCTGTACCTGCCCCCTTGCAGGGTAAGGGACTCCCTGCCTGGGCTCCTCGAGGCTGTCTCAGCATTGGCGTTGGAGTTCCCTAGGTTGATGGTTCTGGGGGACTTCAATTTGCCCTCGCTGGGGTCCGGTTCCGGGGTGGCTCAGGAGTTCATGGCTTCCATGGCAACTATGGACCTGGCTCAGGTAATTCGGGGCCCTACCAGGGGCAGTGGCCACACACCAGATTTAGTCTTTTTGTTGGAGTGGTGGCAGAGTGATCTGAGTTTACAGAAGCTAGACATAACACCTGTGCCATGGTCAGATCACTATCTGGTGGCTCTAGACTTTCTGGGGGCGACACCTCATCGTAGGGAGGCAGAGTCTATTAAAGTGGCCCGCCCCCGGCAACTGATGGATACGGATGGATTCCAGAGGGAACTGGGGGATTTTCCCCTGGATCGGCAACACGATTCGCCCGAGGCACTTGTTGACCTGTGGTGTGGGTTGACAACAGCTGCCTTGGATGTAATCGCTCCACTATGGCCTCTCAGAGCCCGTGGAGCTAGGTCATCCCCATGGTTCATGGAAGAACTACAGGAGCTCAACCGGGCAAAGAGATGCCTTGAGCGCTGCTGGGTAAAGACCAGGAACGATTCCGATTGGACACTAGCTAGAGACGCTATTAGGGCCTACCTAGTGGCGATGGGGGTGGTGAGGAGGCAATACTTCACCTCCCTTATTGCCTCCGCTGATAATCGACCAGCGACCAGGTCCCTCCTTGGTAGGGGGGGGGGCTGTGCCTGGTTGGCAGGGATCGGCTGAGGACTTTGCTGACCATCTGGTGGAGAAAATCGATCAGATTCGCTCAGGGTTTAATCTTGGCGTGGATGGGGAGGGTCAGGGGGGAATCAGTGCACAGTCTTGCTGTGTTATCTGGGATCGGTTTGATCCTGTTGCCCCAGATGAAGTGGACAGGCTCCTTGCAGCTGTCCGTGCCACTAATTGTCCATTGGATCCCTGGCTGGTAAAAGCCTGGCTGGTAAAAGCCTCCAAGACGGTGACAGGTGGCTGGGTCGGGGCTATAATTAATGCGTCTTTTTGGGAGGGGATATTTCCTGCACCATTGAAACATGCTTTGGTGCGCCCCCTCCTGAAGAAACCATCCCTCGATCCAGCAGTCATAACCAACTACAGACCTGTTTCCAACCTCCCCTTTTTGGGGAAAGTATTGGAAAAGGCAGTGGCGCGTCAGTTGCAGGGGGTACTGGATGAAGTGGAATATCTGGACCCCTTCCAGTCAGACCTGGATATGGTACTGAGACTGCATTGGTTGCGCTGATGGATGATCTCTGGCGAGAGCGGGATGGCGGTCATCTGTCCGTTCTTGCTCTTCTTGACCTCTCAGCAGCTTTCGATACCGTCGACCACGGTATCCTTCTGGAACGGCTCCGAGGATTGGGGATCCAGGGCACTGTGTGGTCCTGGTTTTCCTCATTTCTGAGGGGCCAGACCCAGTCGGTGTGGTTGGAGAGCGAGAAGTCCAGTCCTAGGTCCCTAAAATATGGGGTGCCTCAGGGCTCGGTACTCTCTCCTCTCCTATTTAACATCTACATGAAGCCGCTGGGTGAGATCATCCATTCCCACGGGGTGCGGTACCATCAGTACGCGGATGATACACAGTTGTACATCTCGGCCCGTGGGGACCCCAGTGATGCAGTCAAAGTCCTTTCCAGTTGTCTGGAGGCGGTTTGGGTCTGGATGGGGGCGAATGGGTTACAGCTGAATCCTAGTAAGACTGAGTGGCTGTGAATGGGGGGTCCTGTGTTTTCCCGGGAGCTACCATCTTTGGTTTTGGATGGGGCTATTTTGCCCCAGACCGACCCGGTGTGCAACTTGGGGGTCCTCCTGGATTCGCGGCTGCTGCTAGAAGAACAGGTGGCGGCTGTGGCCAGGAGGTCCTTCACCCAACTTCGGGTGATTCGCTAGTTGCGCACGCTCCTGGACCGGGACTCTTTGCTCATGGTCACTCATGCTCTGGTGACCTTGAGACTAGATTATTGTAATGCGCTCTACATGGGGCTGCCCATTGATGACCATTCAGAGGCTGCAGCTGGTCCAGAATGCGGCGGCCCGGGTGGTGATGGGGTGTTGACGTTATGCCCATGCCTCACCACTACTGCGGGAGCTGCACTGATTACCCATTTGCCTGCGGGTGCAATTCAAGGTGCTGGTTTTGACCTTTAAAGCCCTATATGGTAGTGGGCCAGGTTACCTTAGAGACCGCATAGTCCTAAGGACGTCTATCCGTCCAACCAGAGCGGACTGGAGGGGCTCTCTAATAGTGCCATCGGCCAGGGGTCTCGCCTCTCTGGCACAAGGAGGAGAGCCTTCTCAGTGTCTGCACCAGCCCTTTGGAACCTCCTGCCTGTGGAACTGCATCTCCAGACGGAGTTGTTGCCCTTTAGAAAAGAACTAAAAACCTGGCTGGCGGGCCAGGTTTGGGGTGCAGGTGGAGGGGTGGCTTCCGTTGGGTGGTTAATATAGGGGAGGATGCCTGCCCCACGGTTTCTTCAGTTCCTGCACCCCTCTCTTTTTAGGGGTGGGTTCTTATTGCTGGTTTTTATCTGTTTTTATTTGTTTTTATCTGTTTTTTACCCACTGTTGTAAACTGCCCGGAGTTGGCTTTGGCTGAGTGGGCAGTATAAAAATATAACAATAAATAAATAAAAATAAATAAATAAATAAATAAATTCTTCAAAGTCCTAAAAGATGATGGAATCAAGCTACTACATGCTATATGCCAGCAGATTTGGAAAACGAAACAGTGGCCACAGGATTGGAAAAGATCAGTATACGTCCCAATCCCAAAAAAGGGCAATGCCAAAGAATGTTCAAATTATCGAACAATTGCGCTCATCCCATAAGCTAGCAAAGTGATGCTCAAGATAATACACGATAGAATGCAGCAGCATGTAGAAAGAGATCTACCAGAGGTGCAGGCTGGGTTCAGAAGAGGCAGGGGGACCAGAGACCACATTGCCAACATATGTTGGATCATGGAGAAAACAAAGGAATACCAGAAACAAGCTTACTTCTGCTTCATTGACTACACCAAGGCCTTTGATTGTGTGTACCACAACAAAATGTGGCAAGTAATTAAAGAGATGGGAATACCAGAACACCTCATATGTCTCATGAGAAATCTGTACATGAGTCAAGAAGCAACAGTTAGGACAGAGCACGGAATGACAGAGTGGTTTGGAATAGGAAAAGGAGTAAGACAAGGCTGCATTTTGCCACCCTGCTTATTCATCTTATACACAGAGAACATAATGAGCAATGCAGGGATGGAGGAATCACAATATGGGATCAAAATTGCTGGGAGAAACATTAGCAATTTGAGATATACAGATAATACCACCCTAATGGCAGAAAGTGAGGAAGACCTAAAGAAGCTCCTGATTAGGTTGAAAGAAGAGAGTGCAAATGCTGGCCTGAGACTCAATATCAAGAAAACCAAGATAATGGCAACAGGCCATATCAGTCCCTGGAAAATAGATGGGGAAGAAGTAGAAGCAGTAACAGATTTTACTTTCTTAGGATCCAAGATCACTGCAGATGGAGATTGCAGCCATGAAATAAAAAGGTGACTGATTCTTGGGAGACAAGCTATGAAAAACCTGGGGAACATAGTGAAAAGTAGAGACATCTCACTGCAAACAAAGGTCCACATAGTCAAAGCAATGGTATTTCCAGTGGTAATGTATGGCTGTGAGAGCTGGACCATTAGAAAGGCTGAGTGAAGAAAAATAGATGCCTTTGAGATGTGGTGCTGGAGGGGAGTTTTGAGAGTCACTTGGACAGCGAGGAGAACAAATAGGTCAATATTAGAAGAGATTAGCCCTGAGTGCTCATTAGAAGGTCAAATAGTAAAGATGAAGCTGAAGTATTTTGGACATCAAATGAGAAGAGAGGATTCACTTGAGAAAGCCTTGATGCTGGGGAAGGTGGAGGGCAAAAGAAGAAGGGGATGGCAGATGAGATGGCTTATTGGTATCGTAGATACAATGGGCACAGAGCTGTGCGGACTAAGGAGGATGGTGGAGGACAGGGGGGCCTGGAGAGCGATGGTCTATGGGGTCGCAAAGAGTTGGAATCAACTGTGCGACTGAACAACAACAAAATCGTTGGTTGTAAATGGCCAGCAGTAAATAACTTATGAGTACTCTTTATCTGAAAAGAACAACAACCCTTAAAGGGTCAATATAAGTTAGAATTAACTTTATGGTGCAAATTATTATTAGTTAAGAGTCAGACAATAGCTAAAATATATATCAAAAAATACATCACTGTGCCAGTTCTCGAGTCATGTTCTAAATTCACTGGCCTATAACCTTTTCTAGCATTGAAGTGTGGAGAGAGGAAAGAAAACACCTTCCATAACAAAAGAGGAGAGAGCTATCAAGGCTTTTCTCTTGGCAATTCCAAGCAGAAGGTGGGAGCTGGTAGAGGAAGTAAGTTACATATAACTCCCTGGCATGAGTTAGCAAAGATGGATGAGTGAAGCACCCAGAATTTACATCTAAATAACATTATCCTCTCAGACATTTGTAATTGGCTGTCTGAGCAGTTTATAGTTCAAGAGCAGAATGTTTCTATTAGCTAGAAAGCAGCAAGAAATGTTGCCCAGAAGAACCAAGTATACAAACCTCTGCTCAAGTGCTTTACAACATGGGTCCCCAGCTACCGGGCCATGGACCAGTACTGGGCCATAGGCTGTCCTGAACTGGGCCGTGGGGGTGGGTGGTACTGGGAGCCCCGATGGCAGCCTTCTGCCCTCAGTGTGCTCTGCCGGGTCTGCATAGTGAATGGAGCGAGAGCATGGGTTTCAGACACAGCAGATAGGAAGGTGATTGGGCCCCTCCTCCACACTGCATAATTACAGTGGGGCTCTGCCCCCCACCTGTGTGCAGTGTGATACCTCACTGCCCAAGTCAAATGGTGTATAAAGCAAGGAACCGTTTGAGGCAAAGTCATTTCTTAAAACTTTTGACAAAAATACCAGAAAACACTCTCTTGAACAATAAAGTTTCTTCAATCCATCAAATTTATCAACTATAACATAAAATAGATGTCTTCTCTAAATTTGAACATAAACCAGATACCTTCTCTCAATCAAAAATTGTCTCTTGTATGATAACTCAAAGCTTCTAAGCACTGAAAACGTATACAAATCCAAAGCAGTGTAGCAAAATATCTCTCAATATCCACAAAAATCTGGACCAAATAGGTCTTCAAGCGGTGCGGTGCTCCCTCGAGATTCAAAACCTTTTTGAGCAGTCAGCTATAACTTCAAACAATAGTAATACTCAGCAAATACAACGGGGAGACCGCCCTCTATTTTGTCATTTTAATTGCAATAAGGTATCTTGATTTTTGCAGTGTGCTCTACATGGGGCTGCCCTTGACGACCATTCGGAGGCTACAGCTGGTGCAGAATGCAGCAGCCTGGGTGGTGATGGTGTGCGGGCGTTCGATCAGCCAGAGGGGCTCACCTCTCTGGCACAAGGAGGAGAGCCTTCTCCGTGTCTGTGCCGGCCCTCTGGAACCTCCTGCCAACAGAGCTACATCTCCGGATGGAATTGCTGCCTTTCAGAAAAGAACTTAAAACCTTGCTGGCGGGACAAGTATGGAGTGCAGGTGGAAGGGTAACCTCCATTGGGTGGCTGGTGTAGAAGAACTCCTCCCCATGGTGCCTTTGGATCCTGCACCCCTTGTTTTAGGGGGTGGGTAGTTTTAACTGTTTTTAACATGTTTTTAAATTGTGATTGTGAACCGCCCTGAGTCGGCCTTGGCCAAGTGGGCGGTATATAAATTTGACAATTAAATTAAATTAAATTAAATTAAATTAAATTAAATTAAATTAAATTAAATCTAAACTGAGAGTCAAGATGTTTTTTTATCCATATAGTGAACCGTCAAAGGGGCTTGTAGGATTTGGCCCCTAATTCTGGAGCGATGCTCTGCTAGCCTGACTTTAAGTTTTCTGGAAGATTTGCCCACATATTTTAATCCATAAGGACAAATCCAGAGGTACACACGGTGTATATATATATATTTCAAATGTCATACAACAACATTTTAATTGTATAGTATTACTGCTTTCACCAATCAAGAAGCCAAAAAATGTGTAGAGAGTGTAAGAAATATGTGTGTGTGTGTGTGTGTGTGTATTTGAGGTGACAAAAATGTGTTTGTTTGTTTACTGCCCACCTGGGAGCTATTCCCACTGCGATTTATATTAAAATAACAGTCATTGTAATCCATCATGATGTAATCATAGTCCCCTCCTTGATGGCAATATGTTCTGAAAAGCCTTCTTGAACAGCGTGGTCTTTAGTTGTCTTTTAAATATATCAGGGATGGAGCTTGGTGCAGCTACATCAAGATCCAGACGCTGCCGCTCAGCTGTTCAGAGGCCAGCCCCTCCCAGCCTGGGAGTGATGAAAAGACTGGCCCTGAAGGCTCCGGACGCCGACGCTGCAGTCACCACTGCCCTTGCCGGGATGGATAAAGGGCTGCCAGCCCGGGACTGATGCCGCAGCTGCCAGGGGCTCCGCCTTTCCCTCACACGCTCTTGCCGGGAGGGACCAAGGGCTTCAGGCCACTGGGGCCCTCAGTGAAGGCGTTGAGCTGGGGCTCCATCACTTGTGGACTTTGCCGCATGGTATCTGTTAGTGGTGATGTCTGAAATTGTGTAAAAAAATTTGTACTGGGGGAATTTGTACTGTATATTTTTATTGTATATTTTATGCTGTGTTTTTGAATTATTTATTGTGTAAACCGCTTTGAGTTATTGAATGATAAGGAAAGCAGTATATAAATGTAAAAAAAAAGATGGCTCTTCTCCTTGTCAAGGTCTTCTTTTCCATTCTTGGTTTTAACACCTGGAGCTGCACCTTTGGGATGATTGAGCTATGTGGGCAGGTAATTTCTGGGAAAGATATTCCAACAGAGGGCAAGGACGTAAACTGTGTAGGGCTTTATATGTCAATGCTAATACCTTGTGCTTGATACAGAAAGGAACAGAGATAGGTTGGGGAGATACGATCACATCTCTTTACCCCTGTCATCAGTCTGACTACTGCATTCTGGACCACTTTTAATCTCCATTTCAGGGACAAGGATAGTCCCATGTAGAGATTATAAAGTCATACATATAAAAAGAGCAATTTTAATAAGAAAGAAAAATAAACACATTTTGAAGTCTTCCAGTCTGAGCATCCATTAAGACCCACTACACTATAATTTTTAAAAATGGGGTTGAGTATAGAAAATGATTTCATAAAGTTAGAGTTTGCTGTTTATGCAACTAGACTTAGACTTTTTAGACTTAGCTCTCTTTTCATGTTTCTGTTTGAATAAACATGAGGCCAAGAATCCCTTTGAAATCAGCCATTGAGGGGAAAGTGAGAGGTCTTGAATGTGAACAAAAGACAACAGATTGCCCTTAGATAAATGGCATTTAAGACACAACATAGTTTTGAAATTAAATAAGATAGCAAGGGTAAGCCCTTTGCTGAATAAATAAATACCACTAAGAGGACAATATGCTGTGCTGATGCAGAATGAATAGGAAGGCTTTGCACAGAACTAGATTTCACTGGTTTCTGAAATCTTTTTTTAACTCTAAGGCAAAAACTGACATTATTTTATAATAAACTGCAAAGGACAATATGAAGTTTTTAGTAGAAAAATACATCATTTTTAGTTGCAATTTACTGCACACATTAAGAAGTTATCAAAAACAATGAGAATAATAATATTACAACTGTTTTTCTTGTATTTCCTCCCTTTACATTTTTTGAGAAAAGAAATGAAACATGCTGTAAACATTTGTTGAAGTTCTCCTCTTCCATTTCGTTATCAGAGAGCTGAGAGATGATATTGTTAAAGGGTTTAGTGCTAAGTTTGTGGCTCAACAGCAAGGAAAGAAATGAGTTTTCAAGCATAAGGCTGATAAGAGCCAAAATTCAGACAGGATAGAAATGCAGGGCATTGTACCACAGAACCTGAAAGCATTTTATAGGCTCTTTCATCATGATAAACTGAATTTCAGGATGCATGAGGGGGACCAAAGAGCATGAAGACTTGACTTAGCCTTAGGCACTGGATGGATAATCTTCCTATATTTTTATACAGCGGACATTGCTTTTGCTTTAGAAGTACAATTGGTGCTAACTTCAAACTGAGACACAATTTCATTTTTCAGTGGAGGAAGAGGAGAGTATTTTTAAGTTGCAATCTTATGTTCTCTGGGAGTGCATGACAGGACCACATTACAGACTGGATATCAGCCTCTCAACAGTGGGAGACCCAAATTCAGATACTCCTCCCAGCTCCCAAGAAAATATCCAAGGTCTCTGTCTCTCCAGTATGGTAACTTCATCACTGGTAGAAATTTAAATAGTTTGGATAGACTTGGCATCTGGTCCTATGGTTTGAAAGTACTACTACTAAATGGTAGGTTGGTAAATGGGAAACAGCAGGGTTTGCTCCTGGATGAACAGATTAACATTACAGAAACTTGGTAGATGAGGCTGGAGGTTTTCATTGGTCCCCCTAACCCTGTGTATTAATCTCATTCTGCTTCATCCACCAGGGTTTTCTATATATCAGCAGGCAAGATCTGGGGAGAAGAGGGGTGAAATGGCTGTGGTCTATTGTGATTCCATCTCCCTCACCAAGTGTTATGTCTCACCCAGTGTTCCAGAACTGAATATGTGTATCTGAAAGTGGGAGCTGAGACCGAAAATGGATTCTACTGTTCAAAAGTCTCCCCTCTAGAGGTAGTCAAGCTAGTCTCTGGAATGATGTTGGAGTCTCTTCAGCTGAGGGACATGAATGTCCATGCTGAGAAGTTTTGTCAGGAGAGGATCAGAATTTCATGTCTTCCATGACAAACATGGGTCTATCCCAAATGGTATCTGGCCTCACTCATGCCACAGAGCATGTTTTAGACCTGATTCTCACTCAACCTAGCTTGTGTTTGCTGGTGGTCAAAAACACATAACAAAGAGCGAATCTTAATAACAAAACTTTTAAATTTATTGACTTTCGAAAGCAGAGAATCACAGAACTATGAAATGGGTCTCAATGAACATGAACCAGTTAATCCTTCATAGTATGAAGTGTAATTTTCCAAGCAACAACTGAGCAGGCACAGGAATGTATCCATCAAAACATTTGCTGTAAAGCAATACTTCACTAACAACATTGTTATGTGCTCATGAAATGAATACATACTTTCATATTTACTCTAATGCCTAAATATGATCATTTCCACTTCCCTCTTTTCCACTTCTTGTTTCCTTCCCTTTTCTCTCTCTCTCCTTCTTTTCTCTTCTCCCTCAATCCCATGGTAAGTGCCTGTCTGTATCTAACATTTCATTTCTGGGCAATAGATTATCTAGATCTGTTTCAGTCTGACATCAGGCCTGATTATGGGATGGAGACCTCTTTGGACACCTAGGTGGATGACCAATGCCAGGAACCAGAGTGTGTACCTGTTGGTGATATGTACCTGAGAAGGTGATATGTGATGTTTGATGCCCTGAACTTTCTATCTGAAGTAGTAGCTACACTGACTGAGAACATATATGTCCTTTCCACATAAAAGGCCATTATTCCCTATCAGACATGCATCCCATCATCCTCAACTATTGTTATCATCTCTCAGTGTCAATGTATTGAACATTTTAGAGAATAAATGATGTATTCACACTTGTTCCTGTGCCAGCCTTTGAATGAAGGTAAAGATCTAGATAGAGCTACTTCATATCCTGAATTCATAATAGTGTTTGATCTGCAGATATTAAATATACAGAACTTCTGTATCTAATATATTGCTACTTATCTCTTAGTATGATTTCAGTTTCAAACTCAGGGAAGATTGTATAAACTGAGTGATGTTGGCAGTGATTCATAATGAACAGGCAGAACTTTGGATGTACAGTACAGTGCTTGAAACAAAATCATGTGATCTGCCTCACAGTGACCAACATTGCAAATTAACCCAGGTGTAAAGGTTGAAGCTTGAAAGAGAATGGTCTATGAAAGTATTAAGACATTGCACCATGCATCTTGTACCATTAACACTTACTATTAAGCATTTACCAGCCATGTGCCATATAGGTTTGTCAGGTATGGTCCATAATGTCATGGAATTCAAGAATAAATAACTGATTCATCATTCTATGTGCAGAAGCCAACTAGCATAGCAGTGGAATCATGCTTCAATATTCATCATGTCTTCCATCACATTTGAAGATAAGAAACAGTCTTAGTGCAGGCCATTAACCTATGATGACTCACAGAATCCAATTACTGAGGTACAAGGCTATACCAAGACTAGTTGGTGGTTTAGGACAAGGGTGCTCAAACCTTTTGGACCACGGGCCGGTCACATGATTCAGACAGATGGTCACTATGGTATGGGGGATAGATCCGTCCCTGAATGCCAATTCATCTACCCTCAAACATGTTGAAATTATTGGAAAACTCAGGAAGAATATCTGAGGACACATGCTCCCTACCATCTGTAGGAATTCCATATTCCAGCTTTTCAAATCTAGGTCTCATTAATTTATATATTTTGCAGATTAGAGCCTTATTTGCCTAATATGCTAATTTGCATATCACAAATTAAGCTCATTGTACTATTTTCCTATAATTATGTTTTATTCTTGGCATTATGTAATATAACCTCTAATCTGAGAGAGGCAGTGTAGTATAATGGTTAGAATGATAGATCTGGAACAGGGAGACCCAAGTACAAATTCTTAACTAGCCACAAATGTTACTTGGTGTCCTTGGCTCAGTACCTCTTAGCCAAACCTTTCTTCTTGAACAACTGGGGGATAAAGAGGGGGAAAGAAGGAACAATGGCAAACAGTCATGAACTTTGCTTTTGCATTATGAAGAAAGAAATAATTATGTTTTGCCACATGCAGGGGCTTCTGAAGATTTCTTGTGAAATGGCTATTGAGTTTCACCATCAATTTTTAACCATGGTCCCCACCCACCCCCATATGTGAGAATACCCCAGGATTCACCTTCAAATGGGACATTGGCTAAAATCCTGTTGCTTAGCATAGCTAAATCATAACAGAATAGGCCCATTGAATTGAAATGGATTTGGTGGGCCAGTTATTCCATAGGTTCCATTGAATCAATTGGCCTATTCTAGTTGGGATTTACTATGCTAAGCTACAGGACTCTGACCACTGTCACCTGATTTGTAGGGGAAAATGAAGGTACATTGTCAAAATGTAAGGAAAAAGAATGAAGGTCTGATTTATTTTCATGATACAAATTGAATATTTGTTATAATTAGAAATATTCTTGCTTTCTCCCTATTCTGCTCTCTACCTTCCTCTTCTCTCTGTTTCTCTTTCCATCTGTCTCAAATATAAATCCTTCTTAATCCACCCATGCTAACTGCTATTTTATTTCACTGCTATGGTCTATATTATAGCAGGGAAGGATTTAGACAACTTCATTTTTGACTATACTATTCAGAATTCCTCAGCCAGAATAATTAAAGTAATTGCCATGTTAATGGAGAGATTCTGGGAGCTAGGAAGGAAAGAAATTTTGTGAGTCTTTACTTCCCTATGAACGTTTACTTGAGGTCTAACACGCACTATCAAAATTCATAAAATATTTCTACATATTAGAGATTAAGACCCATTTAACTGGCAAGACAGCTCAATAAGTTGGGTACTTAACTGTGGAGCCAGAGGTTAGGAGTTAGATTCCCTGCTGTGCCTCCTGGGCATAGAGCCAGCATGTGCAGCCATGGGTAAGCTACACAATCCCAGGGTGACCCCATAAGAAGGGAACAATATACCACTTCTGAATACTTTCTATCTAGAAAACTTGGAACGTCCACCATAAGTCAAAACCAACCAGATAGCATGCAATTGTTGACCTACTCAACATCTTGGGACATATATCTGAGTAGATAGTTTAAAGGCATATACAGTGGAACCTCATACAACAATTGCCTCATATAGCAACGAAATTGCATAACAATTAGGTTTTGGGGGGAAATGGTGTCCCGCATAACAATTTTCCCTATGGAAAAAATCATACAACAATTTTTCAATGGGAAAAACCACTTAGCAAAAAAAAAAATTGTTGTATGATGCATCCTATAGGGAAAATCGCTATAAGATGCATGTATCGTATAGCAATTGTTTCATACAACAACGATCCCCGTGGAATAGATTAAAATCATTGTATGAGGTACCACTGTACCTTTTAAAAAGAACTACCTTTTCTAATCAACTGAGCCCTGGGTAGACATACTCTCTGCTCTCCTCTAGTAGCTTGGTCTACTGGCTGCGCAGCCTTGCCAAAACCCATTCACTTTGGAGGCTAGGATTCTTGCTGTATTTTCCTTTGATGGTAGACAAAAATGAACTGTGAAAATCTACAGGAAAACTCACTCTCTAAAATTGGTACTCATGGCAAATCCCTGATTGCTCCATCCTAATTATGGCTCTACAAGCTGACAACCTATTTGTCCTCTTGTCAGTGGCATCATGATAAATGTACTGGTGGTGACCATGTGATAAATGGTAGTATGTAGCTGCCATAATATCTGTGCAATCAGAAAACCTTTCAGGGATTGTTATCATTGGATCATTAATTGTAGAATCAGAGTGCAGACACCTTTTCTCTGCTGCCCTTGCAAAATGAATATCTAACCTCCTGGTATGGCATTTAAGGAAGAAATAACTTTACCACATCACAGAAAAACACACTGTTAGGTTGCTGAAACAGCTGAAATTCTTGAAAGAGATGGAAACTTTCAACCAATAACAGATTTTTAAAAAACAAAAATGTCCCTCATAAGAAGAGACATGTGAAAAAACATTACCTTTTGGGTTTCTTTTACAAAAGAATTAGTGCAATTTTGTCAGTTTTATTTAATGGCAGGATGTAAAGCATGTATTCTATGATGAATTATTGAAAACAAACAGCCTGCACATTTATAGAATGAATGATCTGTAAAGAACAAAGGGGCCATTGTGAAAGCATTAGTCATGCCAAAAATTCCTTTGCTTGTTGTCATATAAACTGAAAGGAAATCAGACATGTAAAAGTTTTTGGTGGTGGCTTTCTTTTAAAAAGCTTGAAGATTTTTCAATTTGTAATCTGAAAGTAAACTTTTCTGAGCTCTGCTGCAGAGGTGGGTAGACCAAATGTGATTTATTTCCAGTTGCCAAAACTATGAGTTCCAGTCAGGTGAAGAGCACTGATATTAAACACTTCTTTTAGAGGGAGGGCAGGAGGAAGTGGAAGGGTAAAATTTAGCCTCTGTTAATTTGGCCTCCACCGATGGATGATTGGCTTAGTTGACATAATCTGACTAGTCATGGTGCAGCCAGTAGACTTGGAGCTAAAATAGAGGGTTCTATAGCCAAGCTGCCCTCTGCAAATGAGCACTTAGAGTGCAACAGACGGTAAACTGCTGAAGTATTGGCGCTGGAGCCAAGCATCAACACATGGGCATGCTGGAACCCACTGGGACCAATGCTGGGTGTTGCAACTTCCTTTCAGACTTTTCTCATATTTAAAACTATTACAGTTTAGGGGAAGCTAGTCAGGCAGATACTTGGTTAAACATGTTCAACTTATGCTTTTTTAAAATAAAAAAATAGGTTATTCCTTTCTACAATATAATGAATCATGTTGACTATTTTTTCCTTAAGGTCAACAGAAACAAATGCCACTAAATTCCTGTGTTCTGAAAATTACATTAAGTTTGAAACATGATGAGCTGTTCATGGTCTACAATGTTGATTTTATAAATTAAAGATTCTAGTTTGGATTTTGCTGTAACATAGCAGGAATGACAACGTGGAATGGTAGTCGGTAGGTCAGGAAAAGGCATGGTAGTAGTGTGGTTCTAATGTATTTTATTTTAGTTTAATCCAATATGGTTAGATGCATACCTGTCACGTTTTGGATTTGAAAATAAGGGAAATTTCCCGGCCAAAATGGGAAACTTGACAACTATGCTTATCCTGTGCAGCCCTCCAGTGGTGCCATTAGGGCATTGCAGTCTGACTGATATGGGATGCCACCATGAAAGAGGGTAAAATACATGAGTTTCCCGGCCAATACGGGACACTTGACAGCTATGGTTAGATGGTTAGATGACTAATCAGCTAATAAAGGATGATGATGGATGATGATGTAGGCTTTAGACTAGGTGTTGGAAAACCTGGCTCTCTAGAGCAGTGGTGCCCAAACTTTTTTGTTCGTGGGCTGGTCCTGCACCCGACACACAGCTGCGAGGGCTGGAGGTGGGCTGCTCCCGCTGCTGCCAGTTTTGACATCAGCAGTGGTGGTGGTGGCGGCAGCAATCACGCTTTGTCCCAGCTGCTCATAGCAGCCTCTGGCTTGGTCCTATCCCCTCTGCAGCCTTTGCCAAAGCCGATCGCTGCATTGGGGAAATTTTCAGAGCCTCCTCTGTTTCAAAATCTGCAGTGCTGGAAGGGTAAACCTGGCGCACTGCGGTGATGTCATCCCAGGTGTGCCAGGGAGCTCTCCTAGCACTGAGGATTTTGAAACAGAGGAGGGTCCAAAAATTTCCCCAACGCAGCGATTGGCTTTGGCAAAGTCTGCAGAGGGGATGGGACGGAACCAGAGGCTGCTCGGAGCAGCCAGGACAAAGTGTGGTTCCTGTCGCCACCACTGCTGCTGCTGCTGTCTGACATTGTGGGAGGGTAGAGGGGCGGTCCGCGGCGAACCTGGGTACTCACTGTGGGCTGCATTAATGATATGCATGGGCCTAATTGGGTGCCCACATCACATCATAGTTTGGGTGCCCCTGCTCTAAAGTCCAGATGTTCTTAGGTTTCAATTCCCAAAAGTCCTGATCAGCAGGTGTACTGACTTGGGTTTCTGGTAACTGAAGTCCAAGAACACCTGAGAGCCAAGTTTGCCGACCCCTGCTTTAGACATATGTTGACATCAGATGAGCAGGACTGCAGATTGAAGAAAACATCAGCTGACACCAGGTAACACTAATAATTTGGCTTCAGTTGGCTTCTTCTGTCTGGTGGGTAGACGAAACTGCAATCCCAACTCTGTTGCCATTTCTCCCCAGTCCCTTATCCAAACAGGAACTTCAAAAGAAGGCAATATGTGTGAATGTGGAGAGAATGAAAGTGCGGTGCCAAAATGGCCGCCGCGCTCTTTGCGGGGCACCCCCCACCCGGACGCATCCGGGTGAGTTAGGGGGCGTGGCCACCCCTCTATAAAAGGGGTGGCCACGAGGCAGACGAGCTGCCATTTTAGAAGAAGCGACGGAGAGGAGAAGTTTTCTCCGTCGCTCTTTGTTTCTCCTCGGCTCTCCAGCCCAGTCTTCGGCTGTTTAGCCATTTCGGCGCTTCTGATCCCCGGAAAGGGATCGTCTTCTGCAGCTATGCCTCCCAAAAGGAAGGCCCCGGCGACCAAGCCGCGGCCAAGAGGGAGGCACTTGCCTGGCCCTGCGCTTGCTAGGGGGCAGCAATCGGGTCGGAGGACCGCGACTGCGCCCCCGAAACAGGGCCCCGCATCGATTGCACCCACCGTTACCGGTGGGATGGGGCAGATTAGGGCATGGCCCTCGGCTCTCCAGCCTCAGGATGGCCCTGCAGGGGCTTCGGCCCCCGGCCCGCAATTGCCGGCCATGGGTCCAGACAATGGGGGAGGGCCTGGTGCGGTCACCCAGCAGGGCTTGCCTCCGGCCCCTCATGGGCCGAAGTTTTGGGCATGGCCCTATTCAGGACCTGGCTCCCAAATGGGGGTCCCCAGTGTACCACCCAGTGGGCCGTGTGGCCCACCTTGCCCGCCTTATACCGGGGGTTCTGCGACTGTTGATGCATTGCTGGCACGTTTAGCCGTGCTGGAAGCATCTTTGGGGGTCATTAACAACCCCTCGGGGGGGGGGGACTTCACTGCCGACTGGGGCCCCCTTTTGCCCGCCTGCCACCTCGACAGCCACCACTCTGCAGCAGGCGGCCAGTAGGGTTGAGCTGCTGGAGACGCTCCGGCCTGCGCCGGCTGCAATCTCGCAGCTCCCCGTTTGTCCTGAACTACAGCCGGGGAGTGGCCAGATGTGGCCCCAGAGCTCGATTGCGGTTGCGAGCTCCGACGCCCGCCATGGGCCGGAACCCCCAGTGGGGGCGGCTCACGGGGGTGCACCCAGTGAGTATCAGGTTCAAGCTAATGTCCCCACATCACAGTCCACTTCAGGTGTTAGTTTTCAGTGGCCAAGGCCTCGTCATGTCGAGGCGGGTGGGTATCAGTTCCCAGCTTACCCTGGTGCCAATGGGTCCCATACTGGCACAACATTGGGCGGGGGGTTTCCGCCCCCAGGACTGTACCAGGCATCGCAGGGACTGTACAGGCACTGCTGCCGATGCCCCGTGTGAATACAGTGCCGGTGTCGGCATTGCCGACGGCAGGGTATTCCTTGCCCCTCGGGGATCATTTGTCCCAGGCCACGAGGGAAAAGATTTGGCGGGGGGAGTATGTTGATATTTTCTCCCTATTGAACTGTGAGCCCACCAAGGAAGAGAAGGAGGGGCAGGACGACAGAGACAAAGAGCTGTCTCGTCGTCGCAAGCCACCGCGCACTTGGGCCAACTGGTTATCCGCATATCTCATTTATATGGCGGTGTACCTCAGGGCCCAGCCCGATTGGCCATCCCTATGGTCCAATATTTGGACAATATTTACAGGGCGATGGTGGATTTTCCTGTCCCATCGTGGTTGGCTTACGATGAGGAATTCAGGATGAGGGTGCCCTTACACCCGGAGATGAGATGGGATGAGCCATGCCAGAAGTTGTGGCTTTTATACATGACCCCCACGTGCCCGGCACCTGGGGAGAGGTACTATTGCGGCCATGCCGTCCAGCGAGCTACTCCAACGCAGGCTCCCCGCCAAGTGGCGGGCAGGGGGTTCCAGCCCGCTTGCTGTGTTGGAGTTTCTCGGCCAATGGCGTATGCAATAGAAAACAGTGCCGATACAAACACGAGTGTCCCTCTTGCGCTGGCCCCCACGCCGCCGCTGTCTGTCCACGAGCCGGTGGGTCACGGGGCAGAGGTAGAGGTGGACAGGGAGCGGGCAGAACTGCCGCTGAAGGAGCTGGTCAGTCAGAAGGCCTCCTCCCCAGTTAACATATTTATGTTAGAGAGGTGGCTCTCGACTTACCCGAGGAGGGACGAGGCGAGGTACCTACTCAAAGGTTTCCAGTGCGGTTTTCGTATCCCATTCAAGGGGGTGCGGGGACCCCAGGATGCTCCTAATTTGCTTTCCCTGAAGGGTAGGGAGGAGGTGGCTGCCCTAAGTATTGCCAAGGAGGTAAATGCAGGGAGGGTAGCTGGCCCCTTTTCTAGGCCTCCCTTTCCCAATCTTAAGGTTTCCCCTTTAGGTTTGGTTCCCAAAAAGGCCCCTGGTGAATTTCGTCTAATTCACCATTTATCATACCCGGCGGGTCATTCGGTCAATGACGCCATTCCTGATGACCTTTGTTCGGTCAGGTATACGTCATTTGACCAGGCCCTGCGCATGGTGCACGCTTGTGGCCCGGGTGCACTTCTGGCGAAATGTGACATTAAATCGGCATTCCGGTTGTTGCCAGTGCACCCGGGTGACATTGAGTTATTGGGTTTTAAATTTCAGGGAAAATATTATGTAGATAAAGCCATGCCTTTTGGCTGCTCTATTTCTTGTTCAGCATTTGAATGCTTTAGCACTTTTCTCCAGTGGGCCTTTGTTCGCAGGTCTGGGTCCCGGTCTGTAGCCCATTACCTCGATGATTTTTTGTTCGGGGGTGAACGGGGCTTGGACACGTGCACGTGTCTCCTCACTACATTTCAGACGCTAATGCAGGAACTTGGTGTCCCTTTAGCGCCCGAAAAGACCGAGGGCCCATCAACTACGCTCACATTTCTGGGTATTGAAATTGACACGGTCGCGCAGACATCCAGGTTACCTATGGACAAGGTCACACGGATCTCTGCGATGGTTTTGGCCTTGCTGGCCAAACGTAAGGTGTCACTTCGTGAGCTCCAAGTTCTACATGGTCATCTTAATTTTGCCTGCAGGGTGGTCACGCCTGGCAGAGCTTTTGCTCGACGCCTATGTGACGCCATGATTGGGCTATCGAGGCGCCACCACAGGGACTGACTGACCAGGGGCATGAGGGCTGACCTGTTGGTTTGGCTTAAGTTCCTGCGGGAATTCAATGGGGTATCATTTTGGAGGTCTGACCTCTTGGTCTCCCCTAGGTTTCAGGTTCAGTCGGATGCCTTTGGGTCCCTCGGATACGGGATTTATTTTGAGGGGAGGTGGGCCTACGGCCAATGGCCTCCAACATGGCGGGGCACGGATTGTCTACGCGATCTCACATTCCTCGAGTTCTTCCCGATACTGGGAGCTTTGATGCTATGGGGTGAGGAGTGGGCCAATTCAGTAGTCCATTTCTGGTGTGACAATGCTGCGGTAGTCCACATTGTCAATTCTCAGACATCTAAATCGCCCAGGGTCATGGGGTTAGTTCGCCAGTTTGTGTTACGCAGCTTGCGCCTCAATGTGCTCTTTAGGGCCAGACATGTACCAGGCATTAATAACGATATTGCTGATGCTTTATCCCGCCTGCAGATCCCCCGGTTCCGCGCCTTGGCTCCGGACACAGAGGAATTCCCCTTGCCACTCTCGGACGAGATTTGGACATTTGGCAAGGAGAGGTGAACCGGGCGATCGGCATGTCACTCGCGCCCCGCACGCGTAAGGCGTATCAACACGCATTTAATCAATTTAAACAATTTTGTGTGCAACTCCGGTTGCCCGAAGTGTGGCCCATTCCAGTTGAACACGTTCTTCAATTTATGGTTTACCTACACAGTCTGGGCCTAGATCCCCGCACCATAGCATCCAGGCTGTCAGCACTGGCATTCATGGCCAAGGTGAGGGGTTTTGCTGACAACATAACTGATTTCCGTATACGACATGTTTTGGAGGGGTGGACACGGGAACGTGGACGCCACCCGGACACTCACCACCCAATTTCCCCAGGGGTGCTCACACACCTTGCACGAGGCTGGCCTAACCTATGTTTTGACATGTATGAGGCAGCTCTTTTTCATGCGGCTACCACGGTGGCCTTCTTTGGAGCGCTCCGCATCAGTGAGTTGGTACTACTGTCTAAGGCGGATGCGGCTCGTAGGGCACTGGAACTCGAAGATGTCTATGTCTCTAATGAGTGGGCTCAGTTGAGGATACGGTCCTCAAAAGTTGATCAGCACGGTGTAGGCAGTGGTGTTAGACTGCTACGATGTTCCATTGCAGACATCTGTCTGGTTGGTGCCCTACAGGAGTTCATTGCAGTGCGTGGCACGCACCCTGGCCCGTTTTTCTGCCACCAAGATGGGTCTCCCCTGACTAAATTTCAATTTTGGAAGGTGACTGGTAAGGCACTGTCCAGTGTTGGCCTCCCCGGGGCTCGTTACGGCACCCATTCTTTTAGAATAGGGGCTGCTTCTACTGCGGCTGCTTTTGGGTACTCTGAGGCTGATATATGCCGTATGGGGAGATGGGGATCTAAGTGTTTTACATTATATGTTCGCCCTATTTATCTGAGTACCAGATAAGTCACCGTTCTCTCTGTTTTCTCTTACAGACCCTGTGTGTCCCCGCACACTGGTGGCAGTATGGCTGGTGGGCCATAGCTATGTGCACTGGGCAGCGCAGTACGCTGCGGCGACAGAGTGGGGACCCCAGCTTGGACTGCGTGCCTCCGCATGTATCAGGTGGTATGGTAAGCGTGGAATGTTATGGCGGGAACTGTTGCCATTCCTTTTCTCCATCAGGGATGCTGAACCGCCTGATGTCCTGGTGCTGCACCTCGGGGGCAATGACCTAGGCCAGGTCACTGGCCTTTCTTTAAAATATGCGATTTGCAGCAACCTAGCTTATTTGCATTATGTGTGGCCTTCCACAACGCTGCTATGGTCGGACATCATACCGCGTCACACTTACAGAGGGGGTATTAACCTCCATGCCCTTGACCATGCTCGCCACTCGGTGAACAGGGCAGTTGCCCGGTTCTTTGCAGACAAGGGTTTGGGGCGGGTCATCCGACACCCCACCATTAGTTTACAAAATTATGATCTTTATACAGGGGATGGGGTCCATCTGTCGGCTAGAGGTATGAACCTCTTTTTGGAAGATTTGCAAGCAGGCCTGTTGACCGAGCTGACGGTCTGGGGGGGGGGGCGGTGAGTCTTTATTGAAGCCTCCCCGTGTGGCGGGTAGCACTGGTAAGGTAAATATTTATGACCCATAGGTATCCGGCAGGTTCGCAATTGACTGGCCAACACTTAGACAGGTACAAGTTTAATAACGTTGACCGGTCAATGACGAACCAGGCAATGGGGTGATGGCAGGAGCTCTTCAGCATGCATCACCCCGTGATTTGACGGATACACGTCAGAGGGTGGGGTCAGTAGATAGTTTATTGACTACGGTCAACAATTTGTTTGTCGTAACAAACAAATTGATACAAATGGATACATTGTAGCCAATTGCCGTTGCCAATTTTGGGAGGAACCTTACCAGTGTTACTGCGGCCTGCTTGCCTTAAGAATTATAATTGGCTGAGTACCAATTGAAATTTATAAGTCGGACTAGGGCATGATTCAATAAATGTGGCCCAATGCCTTTATCCATATACCGGTGTCTGAGTCTTTCTTTGGGGGGTGCGCCTGCAAATACATATAGGTTCTTTGACGGTTCTTTGAAGAGCTGGAAAGGAAATTCCAGCCAAATGCTACCTGGGGTAACATTTGAAACCTCCCTCCTAAAAGCCATTTGCAGCCAGCATGTGAACTCACCTTAAAAGACAGACCTGGCACAGATATCTGCAATGATTTTTTTTTAAATCACACACACACATGCACGCATATTTCAGAACTATACATAAAAGCTGTTGCACTGCCTGAGGAAGATGAATTACTGTCAAAAGCTAGCTATTTGTTTGATTTTTAGTAGTCTAATGAAAGTATCACCTGCTCTTTCATTTATAGTCTTTTAATGACCACATGACCTGTTTCTAATTTTTTATTGCAGTTCTTCTGCATAGTATTTTCTTGTGTTGATAGCTGAAGATCAACATGCTTGCTCCCTGGCCTCCTGGCCTCTTGACCTGTTAAATGAGATTTACCGATAAACAGGTTATTGTGGGAAAATGCCAAGACTCTATTTCAGTAGCAGCAATCTGAAAAAGTAACACACTCAGGAATTGCTAAATCTGCTGTTTAAAACTGACAAAACTTCCTTACACTGCAATCTATACCCACATATACGGGAGTAAGCATCATACAATTCCATGGGGATTTACTTTTTGGTATAAATACGTATGTCATAGTGTTACAGTATTACTCCCCACAAATGATGGGCACTGAGTAGAAACAATAAACTGCTGATGTCATATGTTGGATTTCTATTTAAATTATAGATCTTAAGCAATTATATATGCAACATTTTACCTACCTTTCTTTTGGAACTGGGACTGTCTTCTTGAGGCATTTCTTCTTTTGGGCACTGTGTAAGTGGCTACCTTACCATGGAAGAAGCTCAAGGCTCTGTCAATCCAGAAACATATAGGCCTTAATTTCTGTCTCTGGTGTTCCATAAGTATATTGATGAATGCATGATATCAGTAATCCCCTTTCTGGAAGTTAGGGATAAAACACCTCTGGATATTGGCAAAGTGAATACTTTCCCAGAATGTCTCTGGACCGTCAGGAGAACTGAAATAACTTTTTATGTTTTTAGGCGACAAGTCTTGTACTGTATTGCTTGGATAACAGTACGAAGATTATTTTTCTTTCCCTTTTTATATAGTGCCACAGTTTAAATCAGCAAGACACAGAAAGGGAAAGGAAATATTATTCTACTGTTATCTAAGCGACACAGTGCAAGATTGATCATCAAAAAACATTTTTTAAAAGTTCCCCCAAACATCCAGAGATATGCATGGGAAGTAGTCAGTCTCATTTTGATAGGTGGAGGATACCTAATGGCACATTGCTTTGTACCTCCAAACATTCCTGACACGGTGCTATGAACATGCCTTAATTTTCCATCTTGTGAAGGGCAATCTGACACACTTCAAAACAATTCTTTAAGTTTACAACTTTTTATTACAGATCATGAGACTTTTAGATCAGGCCATGATAATTTTTGGTTTTTTTTCCCGTTTGTTGTTTAATCCCCACCACCCACTCTGCAGTATTATTTCTACTGGAGCTCTCAGCAGCTTTCAATCCAATTAACCATAGTATCTTTCTGGAATGGGACCTGGAGGTATAGCCTTGCATTGGCTGCAGGTCCAGAAAAATAACTCTTTCAAGTTCTGCACAAAAGACTCTGTCTACCTCCCTGGATCTCAGTATACACAGACATGGATCTGATTTTTTGACAAATAAACTTGTCTTTATCTTTGGTGAATTATAGATGGATCTGCTAGGCTTTCTTAATGTTTGATCTGAAAAAAATCTTCTTCCAGTTCATAATGCAAGATATCACCTTGACAATACACCTTGATTTCTAGTGCTCTTATAACAGGAATACTGCTCTGTTGCATCCTAACATATAGAGTTCAAGATTTGATCTGATGACTAGTATTGATGAGGTTGAATAGCATGATATAATATGCATTCGTGAATGTGTGGACTGGTTTTAGATAAGTACAATTTACATAATCTATAGATATTAATATTTCTTGAGCAATAAATAGGAAGTGTTTTAAAATAAAGTTAGACACTAAAGCAAGATGGGTATTTCTAGAATTTTCTAATTGTCATACAACAAGGAATACATTGGCAGTCCTTGTAGATACAGAGCCATGATGCTGGCTGATCAAATATGGACAATTGGAATAATTGCAAAATAGCAATAGTAATTACACTTATATACTGCTCTATAGCATCCTATAGAAGGATGATAAGTCTAAGTCAACCTGACAATTCAGGATTGGACTTGAATCATGAGCAGAGTTTTGGTACTGCAGATTAACCACTGGACCACGAGGGTTGAAAAGTTCTCGTACAGTTATTATTAAATCAATTTGCTACCTCTAAGACCCACTGAACAAACTGCAGAATAATACATCAACACTGATGTAGTCTTATTTATACAATGGGTCAACTCTAACTGGAACTAACAATCGGTTTTAGCTATTGATTCATGTATCAGTTGTCTTGTGTATCTGTCTAAACCAGGGGCTGCCAACCTTTTAAGTTGGGGGCCGGGTCACGCTCCCTCAGACAGTTGTGGGGGCTGGACTGGTAGTCCCCCTGCCATTTACTACTGCCGTAAACAGGGCCATAGCCAGGAGGACCAGGGTGTGTGTGAAAACCCTCCTAAGCTAACAGTCCACCCCCCAAACCCACCCCGCGGTGCCAATGTTATATATGTGAGTGTGACATTTCTGCCCCTCCCAAAAACTTTTTGCCCATCCTGAAAAAATTTACACCCACCCCCAAAAATCTAGAATCCTGGCTATGGCCATGGTCATAAATGTGTCCACGGCTGTTGTAAATGCATTTAAGGCTTACGCAAACGAGTCCGTGACCAATTCTGGTGACAGTGGCTGCAGTGAGGGTGTGGGCTGGGTGATTTGGTACCACAGGCCAGATCCAGGGCATGGGCTG